>PVKE010034624.1:0-17304 GCA_004027555.1 Craseonycteris thonglongyai
CTTTTTCCCGATTTTAGAAGAAACGGTTTCTGTTTTTCCCCATTCCATATGACATTTGCCGAGAGTTTGTCATATATGGCCTTTATTATGTTGAGGTACTTTCCTTCTATACCCATTTTATTAAGTGTTTTGATCATAAATGGAAGTTGTATCTTGTTGAATGCATTTTTTGCATAAATTGATATAATCATGTAGTTTTTATCTTTTATTTTGTTTATGTAGTGTATCACATTGATTGATTTGCCTATGTTGAACCATCCTTGTGCCCCTGGAATGAATCCCACTTGATTGTATGTATAATCTTTTTAATGCATTGTTGTATTCTATTTGCTAGTATTTTGTTTAGGAGTTTTGCATCGGTGTTCATCAGAAATATTGGTCTATAGTTTTTTTCTTTTTTCGAGATAACCTTTCCAGGCTTTGGTAATAGGGTAATTTTGACCTCATGGAATGAGTTGGGAAATATTGCCTCTTCAAGTTTTTGAAAAAGTTTTAGGAGAATACGTGTTCATTCCTCTTTGAATACCTGGTAAAATTGTTAATGAGACCATCTGGTCCTGGACCCTTGTTTTGGGAAAGATTTTGGATGATTGTTTCATTTCCTTTGTCTATTTAGATTATCTAGTTCTTGATTCAGTCTAGGTAGAATATATGTTTCTAAAGACTTGCCCATTTCTTCTAGGTTGCAAAATTTGGTGGCATATAGCCCTTCATAGTATTCTTGTATGATACCTTGTATTTTTGTATCAGTTGTAATTTCCCCTCTTTCATTTCTAATTCCAATTATTTGTGTGTTTTCTCTTTTTCCCTTGGTGAACCTAGCCAGGGGTTTGTCAATTATATTAATTTGTTCAAAGTACAAGCTCTTTTTTGCATTAATTTTTTTCTCTTCTCTATTTCATTTAGTTCTTCTTTAATTTTTATTATTGACTTCCTATGCTGGCTTTGGGTGTTTTTAATTCTTCTTTTTCTAAGTCTTTAAGTAAGATGTAGTGTTAGGTTATTTACTTGTGATTTTTCTTATTTCTTGAGATAGGCCTGCAGTGATATAAATTTCCCTCTCATTACTGCTTTTGATGCATCCCAGTAATTTGGGGATGTTGTGTTTTCATTTTTATTTGTTTCTATGTATTTTTTAAATCTCTTATTTCTTCTTTGGTTCTGTCATTTTTTAATAACATGTTGTTTATTCTTCATGTATATGTGGTTTTTCATGCTTTATTTATTTCTTTTAATTTTTAAACATTTATTATATTGTTTTTGACAGAGGCAGAGAGAGACAGAGATAAGGAGGAGGGCCCAGATCAATCTCCATAGCTGCACATCATCAGTTTTTGACATGGTTTCATTTCACACAAGTGGCAGGAGCAACACAGGGTGGGAACTGGGCTTGGGGCCTCTCTCATGGGAGGCATGTCCCCTTGAGCCAGAGCCTGGACTTGGGGGACAGGGGGAGGTGTATTAGAAGAACCAAACTGGGGGCCTCCTGCATGCGAAGCACACCCCAGGTCAGCATATGGGTCTGCACAGGCCAGGCCCAGGACTCCATCCTGGGTTTCTGGGGCAGCAATGCAAGTGCTGAGCATGCTGTACCATCCCATCTTTCCTGTTTTCCTGCATACTTTTTGTAGTTGATCTACAATTTCAAAGTGTTGTGGTCACAGAATACACTTAGTATGATTTCAATCTTCTTAAATTTGCTGAGACTAGCATGTGTCCCCATACGTGATCTATTATTGAGAATTTCACATGTGCACCAGAAAAAAATGTATGGTCATGTGCTATAGGATCAGGCATCCTATAAATGTCAACTATGTTTAATTGCTGCAATGTATCATTTAAAGCTGATATTTACTTTTTTACTTTTTGTTTAAATGGTCTGTCCATGGCTGTCAAGTGGATGTTTAAATCCACTACTATAATTGTATTTTTTAATAGATTTTTATTTATTTATTTATTTTTGACAGAGAGAGAGAGACAGAGACAGAGACAGAGACAGAGAGACACAGAGAGAACTGAACTGGGGGAGCTCCCAGCTCAGCATTTGGTTCCGCCCAGGCCTGGGCTGGGATTTGATCCCTGGTCCCCAGCGCTACAAAGTGAGCACTCAACCCACTAAGCCATCCCGGCTTCCCCTATAATTGCATTTTTATCAATTTTTCTTTTTAGATCTGTTATTAGTTGCTTTGTGAAATGTAGAGCTTCTTGGTTGCGACAAATATATATTAATAAGTGTCATGTTTTGTTGTTGTATTGTCCTCTTTATTATTATAAAATGTCTATATTATTATCTTTTTGATTCTGACATTTGTTTTATCAGATGTAGGTATGGCTATACCTGCTTTTCTCTGGGTGCCTTTTGCTTGGAGTATTTTTTTCCACCCTTTCAACTTGAGTCTGTAATTGTCCTTGTGGCTGAGATGTGTCTCTTGTAGACAGCATAAGGTTGATTTTTGTTCTTTAATCCAGTTTGCTACTCTGTGTCTTTTTATTGGTGAGTTCAATCCATTTACATTTAGGGTGATGATTAATATATGAGGATTTCCTATAGCCATTTTATCTTTTGTTTTCTTGTTGCTGTTATTTTCTGTTGATTCTTTGCTTTTCTATTCCCATTGTTTATTTTAGTTTGATGGTGTTTATGACTGTTCTCTCTCTCTCTCTCTCTCATTTTTTTGTTGTTGTTTGTTTGTTTTTTTGTTACGTGTCCCATTTCTAAGTTCTTCTTGAATGGGTACCATGATCTTTATATAAAAGAAAGTTTTATATATGCAATGGTTCCTTTTCTTAAAGATGTTCCTTATCTCCATTCTCTTTGGTAATTTATACCTTTACTTCCTCCCCTTTTATGTTTTTGTTGTTTCAGTTTATCACTATTTATTTTTACTTTTTGTTTCTTATCCAATCTCCTCCTTCAGTATATCTTGAAATGCTGGCCTTGTGCTGGAGAATTCCTTCAGTTTCTATATGTCTGAAAAGGTCCTTATTCCTCCTTCATATCTAAAGGATAACTTTGCTGGGTAGCTGATTTTTGACTAGTACTTTTCTCCTTTCATATTTTGAATACTTGATTTCACTCCCTTCTGGCTTGTAGTGTTTCTCTTGAGAAATCTGATGATAGTCTGATGGATTTTCCTTTCTAGGTTATGGTGTTCTTTTTTCTGGCTGCCTTGAGGATTCTTTCTTTGTCTTTCACCTTTGATATCTTCAGTATAATGTACCTTGGAGACGGTCTGCTAGGATTCAAGTACCTAGGGTTCTTGTTTTCTTCTTGAATTTGAGGTTCAAATTCTTGTCATAGATTTGATAATTTCTCATCTACTTTTTGCTGAGCAAATTTTCTGTGCCTATCTCGTTCTTTGCTCCCTCCAGAATACCTATTTTTCTTATATTATTCTTTTTAATGGAGTCAGATAATTCCTGTAGATATCTTTCTTTTTTTTTAGGTCTTAGATCTCTCTCTTCTTCCTTCTTTGACATTTCCAAATTTCTGTCTTCAAATTTACTAATTCTTTCCTTCATCAGGTCAGCTTAGCTTCCTGTGATAGCTATTTCATTTTTAATTTCTTTTACTGCATTTCTTATCTCCAGAATTTATATTTGCTTCTTTTTTATAGATTTAATTTTCTTTCTGAGTTCACTTAGCTCCCTCCTTGAAAAAAGTCATTACAGATATTTTATTGAAAACCGAATTTGGGTCCTCTATGTAATCATATGTTCTCCAGAATGGAGTTGTGAGATGCTTGTGGTCTGGAAGGCATTAGTCAAGTCACCAGGATTTCCAACTGCCCAGGTTTTACTTTCATACTTATGGGTGATGGGTTTCCTCCCAGACCTTTGTCTACTGTCATCAGTCTTGGCTCATCAGGAAGCAGAGAGTGTTCAAGGAAATCCAGGGACAAGTTGGTTGACTTGGTCAATTGCTATTGTACTTCTAAGAAGTTATGACATTGGTCTTTATTTTTCTTCTGTTCCCCTTGTATGTTAAGCATAAATGATACATTCCTCCTTTGAGAGGTTTTATTCACCCCTATAGTGTCACCATCGCTGTTATGTACTATCTCTATCACTGATATCACTTCTAAAGGGTGTCCCAAAATTCACGCAATATTTAATTTTTGCGTCATTTGTCAGTAAAGTGTTGCCAATGAAAAAAAAAGACAGCATGACAGCTGACAGTTCAGGGTTATTAAAAATGTAGCGCTACACAAAAGAACAACGCGTTTCCATTGTTGAGCAATGAAAATTTACAATTTTTAATTATAAACATGTGTTTTCTATCAAAATTACTTCATGCATGAATTTTGGGACACCCTTTAAATATTGGTCTCTAAATCTAGGTTAGCTATTAGGTATATTTTTTTATGTGTAATTTAATCTGTCTAAAACTTGGCTCTTCTTTCCAAACCAAATTCTGATTATGTTGTCAAGACCACCATCTCTTGCTTCATAATATTGATTAGATAATTATGTGCTTTATTTATGGATCTCATCATATCATGTCTAGACTATTAAAATTTTGTGCATCTATTCTGTTTCCTATATTTAATCCTTCAATTCACATTTTATTCTTCTACCAGGTTAATCGCCCTAAATCACTTTTGCATTTCATTCACCTACCCACAAATCTGATGGCTCCTCATTGTCTATAGTATCTTTAGTATTATTATTATTTTTTATTGTTAAATTTAATGGGGTGACATTGATTGGTAACAATTAGTTTCCAGATGTACAAGTCCACATCACATCACCCATGCATCACATTATGTGCCCACCACCCCGAATCATCTCCCCCTCCACCACCATATATCCAGTGCCCACTCCCACCTCCCTCCCACTCTCCCTCCCCCCTCCTCCCCTTCCTTCAGGCAATCACCAAGCTATTGAGTGTGTCCATAGGTCTCTGTCTTTGTTACTTTCAGTTTTATATTCCACCTATAAGTGAGGTCATATGTTTCCTGATTCTTTCAGTCTGACTTATTTTGCTTATTATGATGGTCTCTAGATCTATCCATGTTGTCACAAATGACTATATTTCATCATTTTTTATCCCTGAGTAGTATTCCATTGTGTAGATGTACCACATCTTCTTTATCCAGTCATCTATGGAAGGGCATTTTGGTTGTTTCCATGTTCTGGCCACTATGAACAGTGCTGCGATGAACATGTGGGTACAAACATCTTTCTATAGTATTTTTCATCTGACATTCTTGTCCTGAGAATCCTGCCCATCCTTCTCACTAAGTTTATCCCCCCCACAAACTCTGACCTTTGTATCTTTCCAGGTTGTGACCTTTACTTACAGGCCCTACTTTTTGTATTCCTGTCATATAAATCTGTTAAGGCACAGCTTGAATCAACCCTTTCATGCAACTGTTTCTAATAACCCTGTTTATTTCTCCCTCTTAGGACTTTCTAGGGCATTTTATTTTCCTGCCCTGTATCTAACACTTTATATAAGCTGCTTTGGCTGTTCCTTATTCTTTATGTATGGTTCTGGCTAACCAATGAGATTGGCAGGATTGGAAGCTCCTCTAAGTTGTCTTACCTGTCTCTGCATAGAGTACTATGTACATATTAGGTCCTCAACAAATATTTGTTGATGAGATTGTCAATTTTTTAAGCACTTGGAGACAACAGTATTCAAGCCTTCTTACAACTATTTACTGCAATCTTCCTGGAGCTGATTTCATACTTAGAAATAATGTTTTCCAAGACTCTTTGTTATAGGAATCTTGTAAAATCCCTTGGCAGAATTAAGCACAGTTCCCTCTGCCCTAAATTCAAAGACTTTCTCCTGGAGAAAGTTTCCTCTTAGCTGTGAGTTCATGGGAGAAGGAAGACACACAGGATTAAGCATCACAGCCCCAGCAGCCCCCTCTTCTGCTGAAGGCAGCTGCATCAAATCTCCCATCTTAAAAGCACCCTTAAATTACCTTGTTTCTGAAAGAGCAGGTTCTGCATCATCTGTAACTGATGCCACATAGCAAACCCCAGAAAAGAAGCAAGTGAACACTGAGCATGCTTGTTCTATTTCCTCACCAACTAATTACATAAGATTGGACAAGTCACTTCCTACAATCTCAAGGCTTTATTTCTTCCACTCTAAAATGAATAATGAACTTCAACATTAAAATTTGATGATTTTTGTTCTTTGAGTGAGAATATCCAAATAGTTCCAAATAAAATGAAAGATTTTTTGGTTAAAAAAATAAAATTCAAGACAAATCCACTGGAATTTTTGTTGCACTTTATTTCATAGAGGAAAATATATCACAGATTATCTTCTCCAATATTTATCTATCTATCATCTCTCTATCTCTTTCTCTCTCTCTCTTTCTCCATACAAATATACACACATGCATGTGCCTACACACACACAATTCTCTATCAATCCATTTTATTCTGCAAAGCTCTTGCACAGTGGGTTCTCCTTTCTGTGGAAAGAAATGCCAGTGATATAGGACATAGGAATAGGATAAGAACCTGACTTTTTTTTAGAGTGTTTTATACACTGAAAAAAAAAAGTCTGGCTGAAATACGTAGTTAGGTTGCCTTCATTGAGTTCTTTTTCTTTATAATGCTGAGTGATTTACCTTTTCTGAGTTATGGGCATTTAATATATCTGGTAGTTCTTTGACTATATGTCATTCTTTCATTCATACCATATAAAATATTTTAATGTTTAATAAAACAAAGAAATTGAACAGTTCATAAACTTATACAGGTGCTCTTCAAGGGTGAAATATGGTGGGGGAGGGGCATCTTCATTCTTATGTTGTTTTTCTTTTTGTGGTAACACCCTTGTCTGCCCTACTGCCTATGATATTTCTCTCTGTCTCCTCCTGGTACCTGCTCACTCTGTTCCCACTGTATCTCAGAGCTCTTGTTTCTACAACTTGTGCTTCACAGTGCCCTGGTGTTTTGAAAAAGGCTAATATGATCACTGTCTGTTCTTCCTCACTTTAAAAGCGTTCTCTGGCTTGTGTATTTTCTAGATTTCTGGAAATGGTGTCATTCTTGTTACATTTTGTGCTTTCTTTGCTTTCAATTTTTCTTAATGTTTTTAACCCTATAAGAGAAAACAAAAAAGATTATCTTCCCTCTTATTCCAAGATTTTTTAGCTTTGTGAATTTTGTTATTATTTTTTTCAATTACATTTGACATACCATATTGCATTAGTGTCAGGTGTACGGCGTAGAAGTGAGACATTTGTATAACTTACAAAATCCTCATTCCAATATATCTGGTTCCCATTTGATACCATATATAGTTACTACATCTCTATTTATTGTATGCCCTATGCTGTACTTTATATCCTTATGCCTATTTAGTGACTATGAATTTGAAATTCTTGATTGCTTCCCACTTTTCACCCATTCCTCTGTTTCTCCTCTCATCACCCCCACAAATCTAGTACCCATCTGACACCACACACTATCATTGCAACATTATTGACCATATTCCCATGCTATGCTCTACATTCCCATAACTATTCCTTTGTAACAACACTGAACTTCCCAAACCTCTCCCCTTATTTTATCTACTCCCCCAACTCTCCTCCCGTCTGGCAACAAACCTAATGTTCTCTATATCTGTGAATTTACTCCTGTTTTGCTTGTTAATTTTCTTATTTGGATTTCACATATAAACAAAGTGAATTTGCATCTGTCTTCCTCTTTTTGTCACTCTACTCAGTGCAATACCTTCCATGTCTTTTGATTTAAACCTTTAATTTGTATAACTTGAAAGCAGCTGTTGATAGACAGACATGTAGCCATTGCCATGCCATCAGCTATAATTTTTGCTTTTTCCTATCTTAAAGAAGTCCCTCTAACATTCCTTTAGAATTGGTTTGGTGGTGATGAGCTCCTTCAGCTTTTTCTTGTCTGGGAAGCCCATTATCTGTCCTTCCACTTTGAATGATAGCCCTGCTGGATACGTTAATCTTGGTTATAGATCCTTGGTTTTTATCGTGTTGAATATTTTCTGCCAGTACCATCTGACCTAAAAAGTTTTTAATGAGAAATCAGCTGAGAGTCATATGGGTGCTTCCTTTATACGTTACATTTCACTTGCTGCTTTTAGAATTTTCTCCTTATATTTAACTTTTGCTGTTTTAATTATGATGTGTCTCCGTGTGGGCCTCTTTGGGTTCCTCTTGTTTGAAATTCTGTGCTTTCTGAGCTTGTATGTCTATTTTCTTCATCAGGTTAGGAAAGCTTTCATTTATTATTTCTTTAGTAAGTTCTATATTTTCTTGTTGTCTCTCTGCTCCTTCTGGGCCCCCTATGATACAAATGTTTACATTCTTGATGTTGTCCCAGAGGAATCTTAGACTATCCTCATTCTTTTTCAATTCTTTTTTTTTCTTCTTCTTTTTTTATTGTTCTGATTTGGTGTTTTCTGTTACCTTATCCTTCATATCACTGATTTGTGCCTCTGCTTTATCTAGTCTGGAGATCCCTTCTATTTCATTCTTCATTTCCTTTATTGTAATCTTCATTTCTGTCTGCCCCTTTTTTATTGTCTCTATATCCCCCCTTTTTTTTACAGACTTATTTTATTGTTTTGAGAGAAGTTTAGAGAGAGAGAAGTGAGGAAGGCCCAGAGCAGTTTTCATAGTGTTACATAATTAATTGTGACATAGTTTTATTACACACAGGTGGATGTGGGGCCAAGCAGGGCAGGAACCAAACTGGGGACCTCCCACACAGGACGTAAGAACATTTGCTGCTGAGTCACCCCAGAGGTTCCCAGTTGTGCCAGAGTTCAGCATATGGGTTTACATGGGCCAGGGACAGGAACTGAACCGTGGACCTTGTGATTGTGAGGCAAGCATTCTATTGCTGAGCTATCCTGTGACCCCTCTCTATGTCCTTTTTTATGTTTGCTATCTCTTTGTTGAAATTTTCATTAAGTTGATTGAGCATCATTATAGTAATGGTAATGAGCTCTGTCTCTGATAACTTGTTTACCCTCACCCTGTATTCTTGTGTTTTTTGCTGTTCTTTTCAGATGTATTTCTGTTTCCTCATTCTGACAGACTCTGTGTGTAAATATTCTGGTCCTTTACCTGACACTCACTGCTGTGGTCTTTTACTTGGGCTCACTGCTAATGCTGAGTAGAGTTGTGGGAACAGAGGTCTGGCAGGCAGTAGGAGAGGGTGACTAGTGCCTTTGTTCCCCCCCCCCTCCCCCAACCCAGCACTGAGGGCCACACACAGGCAGTGCTGGCTTATGCCTTTCTGTTTTCAGTTTGCCTGAGGTCTCTACCCTGTGTTTTGGAATCTGCTGTCTTGCAATCTGTTTCCACAGACAGAACTGCTCATTGCCAGAGATGAGGTGTGCCCACAGCCTGTTCTCCCCTTCCCTTTCCTGGCCAGCAAGAGGTCTCACTGCAGTTTCTCACCACCTTCATCACCTTCACCTCTCCCACCACTCAGAACCAGAGTGAATTCAGGCTGTGGTGTCTCATAGCACCTGTGTTTGTACCTCTTAGAGCCAGAGTGAGATATGGTTGTGGCATCTCACAGCCCCAGCCTCTGGGCTTCCTTTTCTCTGTCCCAGGACTGAACAAGGTCCAGAATGCTAACCCACCACCTTCTTCCTCCTCTCTACCCCAGCCACTGAGTTCCAACAGGGACTTGCGAGCTGTCTACTTCTCTGCACTTTCCCTCTTTATCCTTCTCCTCAGTTTGCCCTTCTTTGCCCTCCTGCAGGTACTTTTGTGTGACAAGCATGTCTCTTAGCTGTGTTTGTATGTTGTGTAGAAAATCCTCCGTTGAATTATAGATCTTCCATTTGTTGTAAATCCAGGGGAGTTTTCTGGAGCCCTTCTCACACCACAGTTTTGTTGCCTCTGCCCCTAGATTTTCTTTCTGTTGCATTTTGTAATGTGGGTATTACAGAAGAATAGTTAGCAGATTTGTTTGTTAGAGTAAGCATAATTTCTGCCTTCTTCATTATAGTCTCTATTTTATGAAGTTGTTTCATAGTACATATGTATGAATATCTATAGTTAGAAAGAAATAGCAATAGAACTCTTTTCATTTTGGTATGGAAAAATAATGAATGCCTGACTTTGGATCTTACTTCTAGCTCTCCATCAAACCTGCCTTTCCTTGTCTGTCTTTATAGCCAATCATGACTACAGTGGCTGATTGAGCTGGAGATGTACAACCATCCATGGGAATTATGTAAGTGATTCCATGGTTATCAGCTGCCTACATACGGCAAGACATGAGTCACTTCAGTGGAATCCCCAAGGGTAGGATCTTGCTAAATGGAAGAAATGCAGAAAAGAGCACCAACAGCCTTTTGAAATCCAGCACCCTTAGTTCAATAGGACACTCCCCTCCTCCCCCCCAATGGAAAAACCCTCTTGTTTATTTGATTAAACAAAAAATCAAATAAGCTGCATAGAAACAATTTAAAGTCCAAAGAGACACAAACACTGTTTTAAGGCTATAGTTTTTCTTAATTGCTTTTTTTTTTCTTTTTTTGACAGAGGCAAGGACAAAGAGAGACAAAGAGAAAGGGGAGGACCCAGAGCAGTCTCCATAGTTGTATGTCATCAGTTTTCAACATGGTTTCTTTCCACATGGGTGGGCAGGGGCCGCGTAGAGTGGAAACTTGGTTGGGGGCCTCCCACATAGGAGGCATGCCCCCTCAAGCCAGGGGCCAAACCGGGGAGTGAGAACTAAACTGGGGTCCTCCCGCATAGGAGGCACATCCCAGTTCAGCATATGGTTCCTAATGGGTCAGGGCCAAGATTTGGTCCTCAGTCCCCAGGGCTGCAAAGTGAGCATTTAACCCACTGAGCCATCCTGGTTTCTACAAGGGTATAGTTTTGAAGGCTGATGATGATAAGGATGGTAGGAAATAGGGGGTGAGATGCAGTGAAGTTTATTTATTATTATGGCATCATATTGTGGTCACAGATGTTTTTTGATTTTTATTTTATCTACTTATTCATTTGTTGATTTTAACATTCTTATTGATTGCTCTTATTGAATACTGCAGGCTTATTTCAGTAGCATGATGAGTATTATGGCTCACTCCTCACAGATAACTACCTCAAAAAGCAAACCATGGCAGGCCACCTCAAAACTAAGGTGGCAGGAGTCAGAGATAGAGCTAATAAAGTTGGGACAGAGAGCAGACCCCTTTTTATATGCTCATGAAATTGTTGCCACTCGTTGTATACATAGGCATTATATTTCATGACTATAAACTGTCCCGTTCTAAGTACTTTGGTCTTTCAGGCTGTTAAGTAAACATAAGATTCTATCCTAAGAAGTCAACTCACATAGTACAACAAATCAGCATTTCATTTATTTATGAAGCTAGAAGTTATTAAACATCTATTGAAAAAAAAACAATCAGGGAGGAGATCCAAGATGGCGGCATGAGAGGAGAACGCCAATAACTGCCTGGGAAGGGCCTTGTGAACACAGGGGAATCCACAGGGAAACCCTGAGAAGAAACCTCAACTAAGAGAACCACACAACGCAGAACAACACACAAAGGTCAGAGAAAAAAGGGGAGAGCAGGAGAGGAAAAGGGAAGCAGCGGTTCAGGGACAGAGACTTGGAGTGCGGCCTGGGGCTGGCAAAAAAAAAAGGGGGATTTGGGGACTACGGTCAAAGTGGAGCTGGATCGAGGGTGGGCTGGAAGCCAAGGCCTAGGGAGCGTGGAAGCCCCACAAGACTGTGGACAATTTAACATCCAAACTCAAGGGACAACATACAGTGCCCTAATCAGATCACAGAGCCTAAAGTGGAACAGGGACTGTGGAGCAGGGCAGCTGCAATTCCCGGCGGGAGGAGTGAGAGCAGGGCACCAGCACACAACAGCTTAGCACCCCTGATTTACGGAGGAGATTGACTGTGAAGGAGCGCCTTCTGAAGACAGGGCTCTTGGAGTGAGGGCTGGGGCTTGAGTGGGCATAGCTGCATTGGACGTGCTTAGACTGAATTGGGCAGTCTCAACAGAGCCGGGAGCATAGAGCGGCGGCCACCCGAGTTACAGCCTGTGCGCACAGGGCTTTCAGCACCCCGCCCACGGGGCCGCACAGACACCACTGCTTGCTTGCCAGCGTGTAGCTGGACTTTTGGCGCCCCACCCACTGGGCGGCGCATCGCTGCATGCGCGCACCCGGGCTTTCAGTACCCCGCCCACCGGGCCGCCGCGGCACCACTGCCTGCTCGCCAGCACACTACAGGGCTTTTGGCACCCGGCTCGCCAGGCCGCTGCAGTGCCGCTTCCAGCGCGTGGGACCAGCTTTCGGTGCCGTGCCCACCGGGCCACTGCAGCACCGCTGCCTGCTCGCGAGCACGCAGCTGGGCTATTGGCGTTCCACCCACCAGGACTCTGGGGCATTGCACACCGCACGCGCAACTGGGCTGCTGGCCGGGTCTCCGCGGTGTCATTGCCTGTGTGCAGGACTGTGCAGCCAACCGGGCCTCTGCCAAGCCTCAGCCCATCCAAGTGCTGCCCTGCAGGCATGGCTTACAGATACAACTGAAGGAGGGGCAGCCAGGAGGAGGAAAGACAAGAGCTGCCACGCCCCGCCCACACTGAACCACCAGCCCCCATGCTGAAAGAGGAATCTGTTATTGTGTCTCAGGCCCACCCTAGCTCCTACTCACATGCCCCCACCCCTGGCCACACCTTTACTACCCTGCTATCTAACAGCTAAGACAGCAACCTGAAGTGCCCCAGGACACAGAAGCTGTCTGCTTCCACCAACCGTCTCCCAAAATCTCTTTCTCCCACAACTGAGCCCAGAAGAAAAAATAAAGAGAAGCCCATCTGATTGACAAACCCCCAGAAGGAAAACAGACTCATGCGTAAACTAAAAAGAACCACATCAAACACAATGTACACCTCAGAATCAAAAGCCCCTCCAGAAGACCAGGGGCAGTCTTTAGTAAAGGACCTTGCACACATGGAATCAAATCTAAGTGAAACAGAATTCAGGGTTGCATTAATCAAGACACTCAGAGAGCTCACTCAATGCTGGCAAAATACCCAGACACACTTAAATGACCTCAACAAGAAATTTTCTGAGCAAAATGAGTACTTTACCAACAAAATAGAGAAGCTAGAGCAGAACCAAAAGGAACTCCTTGAAATGAAAGGCATCATGGGGGAGCTGAAAAAAGAACTGACCAGCATAGGAAACAGGGCTGACCAGCTAGAGGAATGGATGAGTGAAATTGAAGATACAAACATGGAAATGTCACAGAGGGAAGAAGAAAGGGAAAGGAAAATCAAGAGAAATGAAAGAGCCCTACAAGAACTTTCTGACTGCATTAGAAAGAACAATATAAGAATAATAGGGGTACCAGGAGGAAGCGAGATGAAATCTTCTCAAAGTCTACTAAAACAAATAGTGGATAAAAATTTCCCTAACCTGTGGAAGGAATTACAGCCCCAAATCCAAGAGGAAAGCAGAAGCCCTAACTTCCTAGACCCTAGCAGGTCTTCTCCAAGGCACATTGTTCTGATGATGACAAATATCAATGACAAAGAAAAAATCCTCAAGGCTGCCAGGGAAAAACAAAACATAACTTTCAAAGGAAAACCTATCAGGCTGTCACCAGACTTCTCAGCAGAAACTCTGCAAGCCAGGAGGGAGTGGAGCCCAAACTTCAAAATATTAAAAGAGAGAAATTTCCAGCCAAGAATTAACTATCCAGCAAAATTAACCTTTAGATATAAAGGAAGAACTAAGGCCTTTACAGATATACAGAAGCTAAGGGAATTCTCCAGCTCAAAACCGGCACTCCAAGAAATACTAAAGGAGGCTATCCGACCTGAATCCAGAAATCAAATTAAATGGAGAAAAGTTGGGACAACAAAAAAATAAAAAGGAAAGGAGAAATGGATACAGGATATCCTCATATATCAATCATCACCCTGAATGTCAATGGACTGAATTCACCAATAAAGAGACACAGGGTAGCAGACTGGATTAAAAAACAAAATCCAACCATGTGCTGCCTACAAGAGACACACCTCAGCCACAGGGACAAACATAGACTCAGGGTAAAAGGATGGAAAACAATACTCCAGGAAAATGGCAGTCAGAGAAAAGCTGGAGTGGCCATACTGATTTCTGATGAAAAAGACATCAGGATAAAAATAATAATAAGACATAAAGATGGACATTACATCTTGATAAAAGGGACAATACAACAAGAAAACATCACACTCATCAATATATATGCTTCAAATCAGGAAGCACCAAAATTTATGAAGCAACTACTAACAGTACTAAAAGGAGAATTTGACAAAAATACAATTATAGTAGGGGATCTAAACACCCCCCTGACAACATTGGACAGATCGTCAAAGCAGAAACTAAATAAGGAGATTGCAGCTTTAAATGATACATTGCAGGAAATGGACATAATTGACATTTACAAGTCATTCCATCCTACAACAAAGGGCTATACATTTTACTCCAGTGCACATGGAACATTTTCAAGGATAGACCATATCCTGGGACTTATATCCAACCTAACCTAATTTAAGGGCATCCAAATCATACCAAGTGTATTCTCAGACGACAAAGCGTTAAAACTTGAGATCAATTGCAAAAGATCAAGTGCAGAGAGAACCACATATACGTGGAGATTGAACAACATGCTATTAAAAAGTAGCTGGATCAAAGAGGAAATTAAACGAGATTAAAAAATTTGTAGAAACGAATGACAATGAAAATACGACGTACCAAAATTTCTGGGATACAGCAAAAGCACTATTAAGAGGGAAATTTATATCATTACAGGCCTATCTCAAGAAACAAGAAAAACTACAAGTAAACACCCTCACATCTCATCTTATAGAGCTAGAAAAAGAAGAACAGAGGTCCCCCAAAGCCAGCAAAAGAAAAGAATTAATAAAAATCAAAGCAGAACTTAATGAAATTCATAATAGAAAAATAATAGATAAAATTAACGCCACAAAGAGCTGGTTCTTTGATAAACTCAATAAAATCAACAAACCACTGGCTAGGCTCACCAAAGGACAAAGAGAAAAATCTCATATTTCCAGAATACGGGACCATAGGGGAGAGATTACAACTGATGCTGCAGAAATACAAACAATCATAAGAGATTATTATGAAAGATTTTTTGCCAACAAATTTGACAACCTAGAGGAAATGGAGAAATTTCTAGAAACATATAGTTTACCTAAACTGAACCAAGAAGATTTGGATAACCTCAATAGACGAATCAACAGTACAGAACTTGGATCAACTATCCAAAAATTGACCAAAGGCCAAAGGCCTTGACCAGATGGCTTAACCAATTAATTCTACCAGTCATTCAAAGAAGAACTAACGCCCATCCTCAAACTGCTCCACAAAATTCAAGATGAGGCAGTACTACCCAACTCTTTCTATGAAGCTAATATCACCCTAATACTAAAACCTAGGAAAGACAATACCAAAAAGGAAAACTATAGGCCAATCTCACTGATGAACACTGATGCAAAAATCTTAAATAAAATTTTAGCTAACAGAATACAACAATGCATTAAAAAGATTATTCACCATGACCATGTGGGATTCATCCCAGGGGCATAAGGACGGTTCAACATGCGCAAATCAGTCAATGTAATCCAGCTCATAAACCAAAGGATAAAAACCACATGATTATCTCAATCCATGCAGAAAAAGCATTTGACAAGATACAACACCCATTTATGATAAAAACACTGAATAACATGTGAATTGAAGGAAAGTACCGCAACTTAATTAAGGCCATATATGACAAAACCTCAGCAAATATTATACTGAGTGGGGAAAAGCTGAACCCTCTTTTCCTAAAACCAGGAACAAGACAAGGATGCCTTCTGTCACCACGGCTGTTCAACATAGTAATAGAAGTCCTAGCCAGAGCAACCAGAAAAGAGAAAGAATAAAAGGCATTAGAATCGGGAGAGAAGAAGTTAAACTGTCACTCTTTGCAGATGACATGATCCTGTATATAGGAAACTCTAAAGACTCTATCAGAAATCTATTACAAATAATAGACAAATACAGAAGAGTTGCAGGATCCAAAATCAGTGTCTCAAAATCAACTGAATTTTTGTATGACAACAATGAAACTTCAGAAAGAGAGATGAGAAGAACCATTCCTTTTGCATTGCAAACAAAAAAATGAAATGCCTAGGAATAAATCTAACAAAGAATGTGAAGGACTAATACACTGAAAACTATAAGACACTCTTAAAAGAAATTAAAGAGGATACAAAGAAATGGAAAGACATTCCATGTTCATGGATTGGAAGAACTAACATAGTTAAAATGGCCATACTACCCAAAGCAATATACAGATTCAATGCCATTCCCATCAAAATCCCACAGTCATTCTTTCAAGAAATAGATTAAAAAATCATCAAATTTGTATGGAACCACAAAAGACGACGAATCACAAAAGCTATCCTAAGAAAAAAGGATAAAGCTGGGGGCATCTCACTGTCTGCCTTGTATCTGTACTACAGAGCCTCAGTAATCAAAACAGCTTGGTACTGACAGAAAAACAGACCCACGGACCAATGGAACAGAATCAAAAACCCAGAAATAAACCCACAATTTTATGGACAGATTATTTTTGATAAAGGATCAAAAAATATACAGTGGGGAAAAGAAAGCCTCTTTAGTAAATGGTGCTGGGAAAATTGGAAAACCACATGCAAAAGGCTGAAGGTGAACTGCGATCTCTCACCATATACCAAAATTAACTCAAAATGGATTAAAGACCTCCCAGTAAGAAAGGAAACAATAAATTGCATAGAAGAAAACATTGGCACTAAACTTATGGACCTGGGATTCAGGGAGGACTTTATGAATCTGACCTCATTGGCAAGGGAAGTAAAGGCACAAATAAACAAATGGGACCTTATCAAGCTAAAAAGCTTCTGTGCTGCAAAGAAAACCATCAACAAAGCAAAGAGGCAACCACCCAACTGGGAGAAAATATTTGCAAACAATGCCTCTGATAAGGGGCTAATATCAAAAATATACAAAGAACTTGTACAACTCAACAAGAAAAAAACAAGCAATCCAATTTAAAAATGGGCAGAGGACCTTAACAGACACTTCTCTCGTGAAGACATACATATGGCCAACAGATATATGAAAAAATGCTCCACTTCACTAGCAATTAGGGAGATGCAAATAAAAACCACAATGAGATACCATCTTACACCTGTTAGAATGGCTATAATCAACAAGACAAGGGACAACAAGTGCTGGAGAGGCTGTGGAGGAAAAGGAACCCTCA
>PVKE010034625.1:0-17305 GCA_004027555.1 Craseonycteris thonglongyai
TAATCTGTCTTCCAGTCTTCCAAGGGACTTCTTACACCAACTACAAACCATGGACCAAAGTATCTACCTGCCGCCTGTCCATATGTAAGGCTAGGTCTAAGTGCTTTGCCAGGGCATGGTTCCCTTCTCTTTAAACCAGAGGCTCTATGAAAGGCAGGTGATAGACTTCCTCAAGATTCTCTCCAAAGGCATCCAATCTTTTTGTTCGGTGACAGTGACAATGCTGGAGATTACAATGACTAAATGAATAAACACACATTATGCCTGTCCATTCTAAGAATCGTAAGCTTTAAAAAAGAATAGATATTTATATTTTAAGGTCATTTTAATTAAAATAGCATCTAAAAGGACATTATTAATTTTTGATATATATGGGTTTAATATATTTCACTAACTTTAAAATACAAATAATTTTCACAATATTTTAGAGAATTGTGTCTCATGCAAAGCCCATAATGTATCTGTATGTACAATAATTTTGCTCTTACAAATGTTTTTGAGGTATAAATATTTCTGTATATGACAGCATAAAGCTTCACACATAATGATATATGCATATATATATATATATATATATATATATATATATTTAGAATTACAAAATTTTCAAATTTTAGAGTCACGGGAGCCATGAGATGACATGACCTCTGACCTTCCCACTTTATGGATGGTCCAGGCTTGGATGATTTCCCCTCATGATGGTAGCCAGAACAGATGCAGCATCTCCTGATTCACAATTAGTGTTCATTTTAATGTGTCAGGTTGTCTCTCTATACACTTTTAAAAAGAATCTGATCTTTTACATGTATAATGTTTCATCCTCTTAGATTGGTGAATCTAATCTGCGTTTATGAATCTGAAACTGCCTGCCCAATTTTGCCTGAATAAGACCTCAAAAATTGTAGGCGTCCTACCAGCCAGGGTCCTATAAACTCCTGGTTACAATTAATTATTCAAGGAGGCAGATTTCTAGCTAAAACAATTGGAAACATTACCCCCAATTGCCCATGGAAGCATCTCCATAAATATCAGTTGAACCATGAATGAATGAACAAATGGCATTTCAACATTGAATGTGATCATGTCCGACATGCCTGGGGCTTTTTTTTTTGCTTTTTTTTTAAGTGAGGCAGCCAGGAATAATAACCCCAACTGTTGTCATGAGACAGGACGAGAGGGAATCTCTTCCCCTGTGCCTCTGTCCTTGTTCTTGCAACCTGTGTGCCCTGTTGAACTTCCTGGAGAACCATGTCACAGTGGCAGGAGGAGAGAGAGGATGAAGTTGAGCCTTGGTGCCTGGATGAAAGCCTTGTTGTGATGTTTGCAAAGTGCCAGGGAGACAACTGAATGGCGCAGGCTTTGATTAAGCTCGTGGCTGTGTCCACCATGGCTTCTGATGCTTCCATACCCAGGTGGCCCAAGCTGAGTCACAGTTGACAGGCAGCCTCAAAGGGGCCAGTTGAGCCTCGGATGACTCAGGAGCTGTAGTGACATTCCCTCTTACCCCCAACTTGAACTGATTAGGAGGCAGGCTCCAGAGAAGTAGCTATTATTGTGCCACTCCTCTTTGCCACTCCTGTGGAAGCCTTTTCCCAGAATGCACCTCTTCAAAAGCCAACTGGTGAGAAGGAAGCCATCTGTGACCCATGGCCCACATTTTCATCAGCCCTTCTAACCAGCCTTTCGAGTGTGTTCATAGATGCTCTTTTGCAAGTCCTATCTGATGAGGAATTAAAAAGGAAGAAAAGCTGAGCTCTCTGGATCATAATTTCAAGTGCTGTCAGAGGCAGCCTGGTGTGGTGTTATAGTCCAACCTCCACAGCCAGGCTTCCTGGGTTCAAATCCTGACTCCACTGTTACTTACGGTAAGGACTTGGCAAAATCACTTAATTTCTCTAAGTCTCAGCTTTGTCCTAAGTAAGATGGGGATAATGAAAGAACCCGAAGAAAATGCCTGTTGAAAAGTCAGCACTCAGCACTTTTATTATTAAAGTTCTTGCCAGTATCATAATTATGAAATGAGCCACCTTGTTTTAAAGAGGGGGGTTAAATCAGAAGCCAGGTTTAATGGTGAGACAATAAGTGCGAGTGGAAAATAAGGAGACTGTGGAGTTTCCCAGACCTGGTGTGTGAGGCCTGAGACTTTATTTCCTCGGTTTTGGGGTTTTGTTTTTTGTTTGTTTTCTTTTTTAAAGTGTGTATTAAGGACAGGGCACATGGTAGGAATTCAGTAAGTTCCCATTTTCCTTCTTTCATTCTTCTCCTCACATCTCACACTTGCTTAGAGCCAATGCTGGAGGCTATAGGCGTACACCGTCCCTGGTTGCTCTCTGTTTGCTCTTTGTTTGTCCTCCAAAGGTGCCATCTTGGTTGGAACTACAGCATCAGTACTCACCTCACAAATCTCCATCTAACTGCTGGTCCACTCCTGTTTCTTGACCTGAGCCTTGGCTATGTGGATATATTCAGTGTGAAAAAGGTGAGATATACACTTATTATATGTGTACTTTTCTGCATGTGCATTATGCTTCCATAAAAAAAGATTTAAAAACCTACTGTAGGGAGAGGATTTGAATATCACTAGTTACTGACCTGTGGCTCCTAATTGGAATCAAGAAGGCACTAGCTTCTATTATAAGAGTGCTGGTCATCACCCTTCAAATGTACGGTCTCCTTACACTGATTTTAGTTTTTTAATGATGACACAAATATGTACCATCTGGCAGAAGTGGTTGGAAGGCAAGCGGGGAGTGCCATTCACTGAGGCTATTTGGAGGGCTCTGCCACTTTGCCCGGCCCTGTGTTCAGGCCCTGGGAATGTACCTGCAGAAGCAACTGCAGATGAGGTCCCAGGCTTTCTGCAGACTTTGTTCTAGTGCCATGAGCAAATGTGCAACATACGAGGTCAAAAACTATGGTGAATATTTAAAATTTTTAAAATGTATTGCAGTAGAAGACACATTGCCATCAATCCCCCTCACAGTACTGCCCCTCATGTTGAACACACCAATCCCATCATTCTTGCCACTTTCTGAAGCAGTTCTGGAAGTCCTCTTGTGTGAGTGCCTTTATTAATAGTTGCCCTGTCATGGCTGCCTCGATGTCGTGAATCAAAATGCTTCCCTTTCATGAGCATGTTGACTTTGGGGAAGAGCCAGAAGTGGCAAGATGCTGGATCCAGTGAATAAGTTAGATGAGGACACACCGCAATGTTTTTAATTGACAGAAATTGCCACACCAGAAGCGAAGTGTGACCTGAATCAATTCAGGACATGGAGGCAGCCATGACAGTGCAATGAAAGACACTCATGAAAGAGGACTGACTTCCGGAACTGCTTCCGGAACTGCTTCCGGAAGTGGCAAGAACCATGGCTTGGAGTGTGTGTGAAGCGAGGAGCAGTATGTTGGGGAGGATTAATGGCAATGTGTCTTTTACTGTAATAAAGATGTTTAATTTAAGTGTTCACCGTATTTTTTTATCACAACTTGTGCCATTCAGACCTATAAGCATTGTAAGTGTTCCGCAGGTAAAGAAAGATTTCACAGGAGCACAGGGCAGGGCCCTAGTTTTCAGGAAAAGGGGTCCCAGGAGGAGGCACCTGCACGAGAGCTGAGGCCTGAACTGACATGATCTCAGAGAGTGGGGGCCTGGTCATGTGGGTAAAGCAGCCTGGAAAGAACAGCTTTTGCTAAGGCTTTGGAGTCTTGCTCCCCTGAATTTTGCAGTCTGGATTCTGCTACCTACTATCTGGGTCACCCTCTAGAAATCACTGACGGCCTCCAATGCCTGCCCAGGACCTGCACCAGTGTCCTGCACGCACGGGGAACTCCATGTTATTCATGTCACAAGGGGGCTGGACACTCTCTGCTCAGAGTTCAGAGGGCGAGTGAGTGACAGTCACGGGCAGCGGATGGTGGAGGAAACGTGAACTGCCTCTGTGCACAGAATCATGATTCTTTCTTTCCTTTTCCTTTTTAGTTTTTCGGGGGGTGGAAACTTAGTCACTCAGTAAGATTATCGTGGGACGACAGAACATCTACCTGACCATTCCAAGCATAACCTACACAGGCCTTTCACACAGGAGCACATTTGGTTTAGAGACTAGATGCAAGACTGGAAGTCATTTCCATTGGGCTGCTCTCTAGGAGGCAGTAAGTGATCCCTTAGATGCTTCAATTAAGCCAAGATCTCTCCTTTAAGTACATAAATTCAACCATTAAAAACGCATGTAAGCTTCCCATGGAGGAATTGGCCTCTTCAAGGAATGTCCCTGTCCCCCATGCTTCTGAGAATGTTACTCATTTCCAATCAGATGGTTCAAACACACTGTCTTTTCCTGTCCGGATGCAGAGAATTCTGAAGAGGGTATGGGGCTGGCCCTTCGCTTCTCGAGTTTGAATTCAGGGGTGGGGGAAGATCGCATGAGGTTAAGCGGCTCAGAAAACCTTCAGGAAGAAGCACCAGCTCTAATTTTATTGCTCCACATTCACGGCTTCTTTGGGTCTCTACTCCTCCCGGTAAATCAAGTAATAGATTTCTGTTAAAGATTTCAGTGTGCTGGCCTCAGTGACAGCAGTCTTGCTTTGTAAGCTGTTCTCTACATTTATTATTCTCTTAGTATATGAGAGCTTTCTAGTGTTGATTCCAAATTAGTATTTCTCTAATTTTCAAGGATCTGCTCTGCCAAGCTGAGATTTTTTTTTTAAAAAAGCAACTCTATTTGGCAGGCTTTACATTAAGGGGAGAGCAGGTTTTGGTTACTGTTTAATCTTTTTCTTTTTCTATCTTTTGCCTGACTATATAGAATTCGCTTGGCCCATCTTCCTGACTCTTCATATTCCTTATCTCAAGGTGCGGATCCGCCTGGAAAATCCCAGTCCATTTCGCCAGCCACCTTTTGCAGAAGCTTAGGAAGATGGAGGCAAATCCACAAGCAAGGCGTGGTTTTTCTAAGCCACATGGCAATTTCCTGCTCCATTACAACTCCATACACCCTTTCAACTTGCTTGTCAGCATAGGCTCGGCATGGCCTGGATTATCCTGTAGCTGGTGACAGGTTACAGGACTTTAGGGCACCTTATGCGTTGTTTAAAGAAAGGATTCTCCAGCTCTCTTCTTGCTTGGAAGAAACTTGTTCCAATGCTTTCCTGATATTATTCTTTAGCCCCTGAGTACCTGGGAGTAATCACCCTCCCTTATCTAGTCCCACAGATTTGTTTTGTTTTGAGTTATGCCCACAGGGAGGCTTCCACCCTCTCTTATTTTCATAAACAGACTTTGCGATAATATATACATAAAAGATGGATGGCCGCCAACATATTTTCTTATGTGCTGAAGAAGTATTCATATTTCAACTAGTTTACATACTTCCTTGCACATAGTACCTTATAATCCTTTTATACATTTTGGTTTACATTGTAACAATGGAGAACACTTAAGTGTTCTATTTGTTTTTCTCCTGTCTTTTTCCACCAGCCTTCTTTTAAAGCAGTTCTAAAATGTCTTATTTTAAGGTTATACCTATTGTAGCGCCATTGAAGTAAAGGCTATTTATGTTCATGTTTTTTCCTCCTGCAATGTGAGTTTTGTCTAGATTTTACTCTCCTTTTCTTTGGTAAAAAAGGATGAATTTCCCATTATTCTCATATGACAGACACTCACCAATTCTCTGTTGTAAGCAACAAATAGATTCAGAATGTTTGACTTTAAAAAAAAAAGGAGTTTCAAGGGTAAAATCTACAGCCTTGTGAATGTCAAAAGAAGTTTTCTCTCTCACCCCTTTCTTCTCTCTCCCGCTCTCTTTAATTTGTTAATGCTTTTGACTTATTTTGCTTTGGATAATTTTCAAAGTACTGCTTCCCCCTAGAGATCTTTAAAAGGCAGAAGTTCTGGCTATTAAAGATTTGCCATTCTCAGAACAGCCCAGTTAGGGAACCCTCAGGTTATTTATAACTGGATTTTATCTCAGAAAATTAACTAAAAGAAGATTAACCAAAAATCTAGAGGAAAACGCCTTAAACATCTCATCTATTATGCTGTGCTCAAACATGGATTTTCCTCTTAACAGCCTGGCACACCCAGTGGAATGCTTTCTTGTTTGGGGCATAAAATAAGATAACACTATGAATTCCTACAGGAAATCGTGTAACTCTACTTAAAATTAAGGCATAAAGTATGAAAATGTGAGTTTCCTCTGTATAGTCTTATTACTTTGCCTGTTAACTTAAGTGGTTCCTATTTCTGTGCTGGTTGGAGGAGCCCCAGGACATCTCAATGTCTCTTCTAGAAACAAATCCTTTTCCTTAAAAGCCCTCCCAGGTCAGGACCCAGTCGTGAGCTCAGATCCGTAATGAAGAAGGTCTTCACATGGAGACATTTTCTTCATCTTCTAATGTACCCAGATGAGAGAGGAAGCCAGAAAATGTAGCCCTCCTTTATCCATCTAGGACTTGATTCATGATATCCTATTTCAGGCTGATTAAAAAGCGAAGCCTTCACAACAAGTTCAAAGGGCCTTGGGGCCTACCTTGCCTGCCTCCCCAGTCTCACCTGCCTGCATCTTCTCTCCTCTTCTGTCTTTCCACTTCAGTCATTTCTCAAACATACCAGGTGTGCTCCTGTCCCTGGGTCTTTGCCTCTGCAGGTTCCTCTACCTGGAATGTCCTTATATGACACCAGGCACCATTCCTCTCCAAATTCAGGACTTTCATTGAATGTCACTTTCTCACTGAAGTCTGTCCTCACTATAAAATGGTCACTGGCCTCCTGACACCTGCACCCACACTCTTTTGCCCTGCCTTATATTTCCTCTTCGATCATACAGGGACATACGATGAGCTTTGTGTCTATTCCTCTTGCCTTGTAGAGTGTAAGTTCGTACACCCTGGGATTTTTGTCTGTTTTGCTTATCAGAGCCTAGAAGAGTGCACAGCACATGAGAGACAATAAATATTTGTTGAGTGATAGATCTAGAAATCTCCTTGGGTATGTCATGTCCAACTCACTCTACCACGACAGCACAGATAGTTTGATACGCTTGATAGGCAATGAACACCGAAGCAAAACAGCCCAACAAGTTAAGGGCTCACATAAGAGCCCACACTCCACACACACTCAGCTGGATGAGGGGGGAACTCAAAGCCAGTTCTGCTCAATTCCATATCCCCTTGTCTGCCTCTTGGCCATCAAATGAATTAGGTTTGTTTTCATAGGCTCCCAAGAATCCCTCCTCCAGTGTCCCTGACACCCGAGAGGAAGCTTCCTGGAAACAAGGTCCTCTCTGGACCTGTTAACCTGCTTGGTATGTTCCCAACAAGTGTCCTTGGGGGTTTTGAGTAAAACCTCTGGGCTTTTGAGTGTCAACCTCGTTTGGGGAGGTGGTGCTGCATGACAGTCAAGAGGGCAGATGATGGGGATGCTGGGGTGTCTCAACAGCTTGAGTGCTGGCCTTGCTACTACAAGGTCCTGGGATTGAATTTGGGCTCTGTCCCATGCAAACCCATGTGCTGAATATTGTGGGAGGCCCCCAGTTCAGTTCCCACCCTGTGCAGCCCCACATCCACCTGTGTGGGATGAAACCATGTCTCAACTAATGATGTTCCACTAGGGAGACTGCTCTGGGCCCTCCCCACTTCTCTCTCGCTCTCTCTCTTTCTCTTACCCTCTCTCAAAAAATAAAATAAATCTTAAAAAAAGGGTGGGGACAGATGGTGGAAGGGACTCCTCAGCCACAGTTCATCAGCTGTGCAACCTTGGACAGGTGACCTAGCCAGTCTGAGTGACCCTCAGTTGATCTAATGTGCTAAGTAGCAGTCTAGCATGGCACTGAAAAGTGTGGACTTCACAGGAAGACCCCTGGGTTTGATTTCTTGTTCTGTCATTGAGTATCTCACAACTTGGAGGCAAATTCACCTCTCTCAGCTTCCAGTTTACTCCTCTGCTAAATGGGGATGATAATGATTGTAACAACCTTATGAGATTTTTGAAAGGACCAAATGAAATTCTACAGGTAAGGGGGTTGGTTCATTCTCTGAAGCACTTAACAAACGTGAGCTTTTATTATTAACATCTATTTCATAGGGTTGCCATGAGGACATTAGAGAACATGTGTAAAGAACATAGCACAGGGGAAGCCGGGATGGCTCAGTGGGTTAAGCGCTCACTTTGCAGCGCCGGGGACCGAGGATCCAATCCCAGCCCCGGCCTGTGCAGACCCATGTGCTGAACTGGGGAGTGCCCCCAGTTCAGTTCTCTCTCTGTCTCTGTATCTCTCTGTCTCTCTGTCAAAAACAATAAAATAAAAAAATAAAATAAGAAACTGCTTCTTCCTTAAAAAAAAAAAAAAAGGAAAGAAAGAACATAGCACATGGCTTGGTACATTAAGGGTTCCATAAATATGATCAATGTTATTCCTTCATTTCCTCTCTACCCCCTTCTCTCCAACACCTATCATCTATGGCAGCCATGCCACTGAAATAGCTTTCTCGGAATTTATCGGCAACAAGTTCTAACTTCTATCATACTACGGTAACTATTTGTTCAAGCATGAGAACTCAGGGAGGCAAGGAAAGAGAGATGAGTGCAAGGATCCTCACCTCCAAGGCTGGAGACCTCAGACCGGTAGTGCTTGCTTGGTAGAGGCTGCTGTGATCATGAGGAATGAGTGAAGCTCGCATCTCAATTTGAGACACTGCAAGTACTTGATAAATAGTGGCCCCTCTCATGATTACCACCACAATGGGGATGATGCCATTCTCACAAGTGTTTTATTTCACATTTCCAATTAGTTCCTTGATGCCGGAAGGGCAGCAATATGATTCTTGATTCTTCAGGCTCAGCCCCACACCCCCAAGCATCTCAAACCGTCCTGTACACAGGTCGAGAGTCAGAACCAAAATGGTGATTATCTCACGATCACTAACCCCAGTCTCTGCCCAACAGGCAACATGGTCCTGCTTAGAAGAAATTCCTAATGGCCTGGAATATCTAGGGTCTCTCATATTATTTGGTGTAAGCCTCATATTTTTCTAAATGTTCGGAAATATTGTGTAGTGGTTTCAATTGACTGAGAATTTATAGAAAAGTGTAGACATATTGAAAGAGTGAAAACAGAGAGATGAGAAATGATTTAAAAATTGGTGGTGCGCGTGCCATGGTGCCATATGCAAGTCACCAAATACTTATTATTTTTGTGAATAAGAAAACTGGGATGTAGTTGGTGGCTTATTTCGTAATCGTGCAGAGATGTTAGATCAAATTGGGCATCAGAAAAGACACCCGTACCAAACAGAGATGTCTTTGCTGCATGTGCAGTTTTCTGTCTTATTAACACGAAAACACTTTACATGCCTGGAAACATCTAAAGGCTATTTTTTATTTTATTTTTCCATGACTTCACTCTAATGCTTTAAGCTGTACCTGTGGAAATTAGACTGTCACCTGCTTTTAGCATCCTGTTTTCTTTCGTGTTTGTAATGAAGCCCTCTGGGAATTACGTGATTACAAAAATGAGTTACAAATCCTCATTCAGTACACAAAAGTCTGTAGCTACTTCCCTTCTCTGTTTAAAGAGTCTACAAAACAAGAAATAATTAGTCAAGCACTATCGGTAATTAAGCACATAAGATGAACATTAAACAAACTGCAATCTTGCATCATTTTGAAGGTAGATAGGCAGGTTTTCGCATTTGGAATCCAGCCAAAATGCCCATCTTCATTCCCTTTGCTCCTTATTTATTATCGGCCAGGGAATTCACTTGCCTAACTTGCTGATGTACTCTTGCCGACGGTCCATCTGAGAGTTCACGTAAGTGTAAGCTGCTATTTTTTGACAACACTACCATTGGGAGCGGAGGATTTCAAAGAACTTGATATTTCGAGAGTGGAAAGACAGCGTGTTTCCCCAACATGGGAGTGAGTTTCTAAGTTACAATCAGTCATGACTCAGAGAGCGGCCCCCTGCCTTCTTGTACACGATATGTGCTCAGAAGTTTCTATCAAACCCTGTGTCTGTTTTTTCAGAATCCTCTTTCTTATTTGTTGTCTTCTCTTCAGGTCCCTTGAGCTTCTTGTAAAATTTTGTTTACATGGTCACCATCACACAGGCAAAATCCAAAAAAAAAAAAAAATTATAGTCTACTTTAGTCCGGTCTTTTGCCCAAAGACCAGAAGGTATAGAAAACAGATTTATAGATTTTGACTAAAATATATTTTCAAGGAGAATTAGAGTATCAAAGTTCCCAACACATTTAGACTGGAAAATTAAATATTCATTCAGCAAACACTTTGGAGTGCCAAATATTTGGTAAGCACCTTGCTAGGTAGGTATAAGAAAGAGTTACCCACAGTCTCAAGGCTGTCACTGTTCAGCTTTCAAATCAAGCCTAATGATGATTTGATGTAGAGTATTTTTGTCATATTGCATTTCATTCTTTCTAGTTCTGTGGTATGAAATCTGAATAGACAATATTTGTAAATGATATGCTGTATCTCCATTAATCCCTCACAAAGTAATCGAATGATTAGTGATTTTCCTTCTGGTTTATCTACCCCCAAATGAATCTTTTGCTCAGATGGTTTGTTTCTCTAGTAACTTTATGGATATAGGGATGTTCTTGTGAAATCAGACAGAACTAGTGGTAAATAGCATTCTCCATTTTACCTGTGATTTATTTTTTTACTATTAAACCTAAGTGTGTCATAGAGAGCAATATGACCTAACATGTGGATAGGATGATACAGTTTTCAAAACCTTTGACAAGAATATCTAGGATAGGATAGTATTCATATCCCCATTTTATAGCTCCTGAGTAATAGGCCCAGAGAGGTTAAGTGACTTGCCCAAGATGACACAGCGATCTGGCAGAGCCAAGATGATCTACATTCTATATTTTCATTGCACATCTCCCAGTAAATTATCCCAGGCCCCATAGTGGTGCAGAAGTGTTGTGTTGACACCATGTATTTTAAATATCAAGTGTTTACAAGGTCATAATATATTTTGTTGTAAATATTTGGGCACCCGTTCATTCAGTTAGCAAACATTTACTGAGCATGTCTGTGCCATCCATACGAAGCATGAATGAGACATAACAATATGGGAGAGTGAGGAATCGCAGGACTCACACTGCTGTGGCTGATGTCAGCATAAGGAATTACCACAAAACAAAGACTTGAGGACAGGCATCACAGTTCACTTTGGTGTCCCTGAGGCCCAGAATGGATAGGTTTTCAAGAAAGGCTATTTAATTGTTGGGTGACACTTCATTATGCCTGGACCACAAAAGGACTCAGAATATAGTGCTGATGTGTTGTTGCTAGTGAAATTATTTCCCCCTCACCTCTAGGCTTTGTGTACTTGCGTGAGCTACTTATCCCATCAGAACTCTTTTTCTCACCAGTGAAATAGAGATTAAACACCTTAAATGCAACCCAGTGACATGTTGGATTGGATCCTAAAGCATCAAAATGGTGAACTCCAAATGGGGTCTACTGTTAATTTCTTATTTGTTTTTCTCTCTTTTTAATACTTTAAAATTTTTTTCAATTACAGTTGTTATGTTAGTTTTAGGTATACAACATATTAATGAGACACTTATACAACTTACAAAGTGATCACCCTGGTAAGTCTAGTACCCATCTGACACCATCCATGGTTATTAAAATACTACTGACTACAAGTATAGCATTAGTCATGATAACTCAAAACTGTAAAGTTCCCAAATTGTCTATTAGAGGTCAAATGGATAAATAAATTATGGTATTTTCACAGAGTGGGACACTACACACTAATGAGAATGAACGACCCACAACTAAACCCAACAATATGGATTAATCTTGCAAATATGATGTTGAGAGAAAGAAGGCAGATGCAGAACAGAGCATGCTATCTGACTATATTTATAACAAGCTCTACCAAAGGCAAACGATCCATATATGAGAAGTCATACGTAGATACCGGATGGAGGCCTGAGGCAGGTTCTAAAATGTTGCCAATGTTCTGTTTCTTGATCAGGGCTCTGGGTGCGTTCACTGTGTGAAACTTCATGTCGTGGCACAAGTGTATTTCGGGCTTTTTGAGTGAATGTTTTACTCTAATAAAAAATTCAGAAACACACACAAAATCTTATCTCATGGCTGCTGAGAGAACTAACTAAGGTAATGAATGGAAAGCATACCCAGTACATTCCATTTCTTTTTCTGTTCCTCAAGTCTCAGTTCAGGCCCCCAGAGACCCTGCCATAGCACCTGGCTATCAGCCAAGTCGATGGAAAGTTATTCCTCCCACAGCCCAGCATTTTGTTCTTGACCAAAATGGCATCCGTGATTCAGTGGCTAATGTCATGACCACTGCTGAACACACCCGAGATCTGCTTTAGCTTGTGGTGTACACTAAATGGTCAGCTAACTCTTCTAGGAGCTCACTTGTTCCCCGGGGGGTTGGGGGGTACTAATCACTCCACCATTTTTTACAGTTCTTATCATTTGTAAATGGGAAAGGAGCATTGGGGGAAAAAAAGAAAAAAACCTCTTGCCTTCTTCCATCTGTATTTTCTTTACTAAATTATCCAGTCTTATAAATATTTGAATAACATTTGGTCAGGATAAAATCTTTCCTGTCGGTTCAGTACAAGAACACTTTTTGGCTCCTGAGACCATAACAGTCAGATAAATTAATATTGATTTGTTAGAAAATAGTTTTCACTCTGTCTAAACATCTTATTCTGGGCTCTTGAACTAAAATTATGAATTTAAAAGCAGCAAAATAGTTCTTCACAGTTTTCCCAGTGAAACTAATTATGGGCAGATTGTAAAAAATGTATCGGATGCAATTTCCAACATAGAGTTCTGCTAACCAAAATTCACAGAACCCAGAGGCTCAGTGTCTGATTTATTTGAGCAAGTTGCAATTTGGTAGACTGGAGAATTTATGTAAATAGTTTTTACAGTTTCCACTGGGATAACTCAATACATTAATATCTCAAATATGGAAGAAGATGAAGGGGGAAGCTTTTATTTTTTTAACTGATAATTTGTTTTATCTAATAGAAGAATTACATTTTTTTTCCTTCTTACTTATGTCTATATATTAAAGAACAGCTCACTCATGTACTATATTGATATACAGTTTGTAGAGTTTGATTGTATTTAGACTTGTCAGTTAATTACATCTATGTATAGGAGGGGAGATGGAAAATTACAGTAGTAAAAGTAAGAAAAGAAAACATTACCCAGATGCCTGTGCCTCTTTTCAACATTTGTGTTCTTCTAAATGCACTTGTATTTTGCCTCATAAAACTCAGTACATTTAATGCAGTCAGCATCCTATTTTATTTACTCAATATTATATGAGAAATAAATCCTCAATGTGATTTTTCCATGGTGATTTGGCAAAGGAACATTTCTTTCTCTTTTGGACATTTGAGTTGTTTCAGATTTTAAATAATACAGCATGGAACATCTCTGTGCAAATATTCTTATTGAATGGCAGGAATTTTTAATGATAGATGCCTAGAATGGCAACTCCCATCTAAACTGTTTTGAATCCTTTGACAACGCATATTGTCTAATTGCTTTTCAGAAAATAATATTAATATAATAGATATTATTAAAAACATACATATAAAGGAAGAACTATACGTAAATGAAAAGATATAGAGAGAAAAAATATGTAAAAAAAACCCAAAAAAACTGCAGATGCAGTTGTAATTAAACACAAACAAAGGTCCTGAAATTCTATTTCTCACCTATATGGTAAAGAGTTTATTCAGATTCTGCCCTTTTTCTGGAAAGCCTTATTAAGAGACACATAGGATGGCAGTGAATCGCTATAGAGTCTAGGCTATGTTTTCCTTCAGCTAGTTCACCAACGCGTCTATATGATATAAAAGTGAATATGAAATCCTTAAAGTTTACAGAGTCTGCTGGGTTGAAAAGGAGAAATTTTAGTTTTCATATTGTCAGTCTCAAGCCTTTTCTGAAATTGGAAGTGACAGTCTAGCTATGTGTGTAATATATATATTAATATATGCTGTCCAGAAAGTATCTAGCCATGTAATACAAAAAATTGAGGCAATTATGGCTGGATTTATTCCAGAGAGCATGCATATATATATATATATATTTATGGAAACTGAATCTAGTACTCAATTTGGGGAGTGAACTATTTTCTACCATAGATTAAGCTGAACTAGACCGTATGTCAAAAAAGAGTGTCAATGTCAACTTAATCCATTGTCATAGCTGTAAAATGCTATTTCGTTATACAAGTAATTCCCTTGTGGATTTCTCCTGACTTTTTATGAAGCTCAACTCTATTTTAATCTGTTGTGGCTTTTTCCCCTCTCTCCCAGCTCCCAACATTTCAGAATCATTTAATATATTTGCTCCCAAGGCACCTGTTTAACACTTACACAAATTATGGGAGCAAGGTAGGAATGAAATAAAGGCAACAATGTGATTTTAAAAAGACAAAAAAGAACTTTAACAAATAGCAAAAACGAGACAACAACTTTCCAGAACATTTTAATCATATTCTTTGATAACTGAACAAGTGGTTGAAAATCCCAAATGCCATCGCGTGATGCGTGTGTGTGTATAAAAGGGTCAGGTATAATGATGTATAGGTGGGTCCCCTCTAATAGTTGTGTTTAAATTCCCTGAAGTCTTTTAAAGATGAGAGTTTTCCAGATGTGACCAAAGAAAAGAAAATTTCCAAATCAAAATTCCCATTTGCCTTTCAGGATGTAGAATTTTCTCCACATTTGTGCAATTAGGGATTTTGCTGAGTGAGCTTAGGACTCTGTCTCTTTAAGTGTTTAACAGTAATTGGTTCATGTCCTAGTGTTCATTGAAAATCCTAGACATTTCATGTAAAATCTTCTTAATGAGGGGATGAATTTTTCATTCACATTAGAAAGCTCACTCTGACAAACAATTTCTAAATAAAACTTTGGCGACCTGACATCCCACATTGGACTTGACAGAGAGGACAGGTGCATTAGAATATAACTGTATGGCGATCCTTCAAGCTGTCAGCCATGAATATTTTATTTCTTAATGAATCATCTTTGTGAAATGAACTTTCTTGTTGTAGTGTCAGTGCCATTTACAACAAAAAGCTGGCTCCTTTTAAAAGGTGAGCTCTGTAAAGATGCTGATACCGGCATAAAATGCTTAACCCTACCTGAGGTACGTGGCAATTTGGGGCTCTGCATTTCCCTTCCCCTTTTTTGAACGTGACTTGAGAACTCGTTTCAGCATGATTGCGTGGAGGAGAATGCTTTCCCTTGACTCGCTGCTTCTCTTCTCAGAACTGGAATTCCAGATAAACCACCCAGTGGCAGCCACTGTGACCACTGAGTCCCTGTTGTTCAGAGGCATCATGGCTGTCTTGTAATTATTGTTTTGCCATGTAGTTGCTCACATGCTAAGACCCACAAGGTGCTGTTAGCTGGTGCTAACTGACAGTTCAAGGCAGGGGGCCTTCCTTGCTCCCAGCTCCCCTGTCTTCTTGATCTCAAAGATCACTTTCAGTTGTTTTGAGGACGCAGGAGGCTTTCATTCGGACAATGGACTTAAATATCTCTCCACTGAAGGAGCCAAAATTTATTTTTATGTTACCACTAAGAGTCTCCTGAGATCGATTCTTGTGGTGTAGAAATATTCTGCTCACAACGTAGACAACAGAATCTTTCCCCCAAAATAGCCTGGGGTTAGTTTATTTCCTTTGCCACTAACTGGGCTACTGGTACTGTTGTAGGACGATACTGATTTTCCTTCCCCCGACCCCCAAAATTCATGGTCTCAGCTGTGTTCTCAAGACTGCCTAATAATCCTGTTAACTTGATCTGGTTTCTCTTCTATCTGTCACAGTGACTATTTCAAGGGTCTCCATTCTCACCAAGCCTCATAATGTGTCACCTCCCCCCCTCCCACCCCCACCCCGCCAATAGTCTTACCTTTAAGATCAAAGAAACCTTCACTACTCAGCCAACATTTGCCCCTGTTTTAGCCTCCTTCCCTTTCACAATGGAGACTCCTATTTTTGGATTAAATCTGGGGTCAATTCTGCCACCTCTGTGGTGGACCCTAGCCTCAGTCTCATCCTTCAGGAATAATCAATAAAGTAGTAGAGATTGGTACCAGTATTTGGCACATTGCAGCCACTGTGTTTTTGTCAGTAAAATTATGGTGGAGTAGAGCTGTGTCCATTTGTTTGTGTATCTTCTAGGGATGCTTTATGCTCCAATGGCAGACTTAAGTATTTGCAACAGAGACTGGAAGGCCCACAAAGCCTAAAATATTTTCTATCTGGCCATTTACAGAAAACGGTGGCTGACCTCTGATTTATACCGTGGGTCAGAAGCCTGAACCCTGCAAATGGAGTTCCCATCGAAGGGTCTGCAGTGAACCCAGAGTGGAATCGGTGGGTCTCAGAGCAATCATTCTTGTCCCTGGCAGTTTATGCTTCACTCTTGCAGCCTCACATATATTTCAGCACGCTATAATAACCATGAGAACTGGCCTGTGTCCACGTGGCTCCACGCAGGAGAAAACCCGGCCAAGTCTGAAAGCACTAAACGGGCCCCGAGGAAATGGAATAAGCTAGAAATTTGTTTTTTCCTTTTCATTAGGTTTAAGTGAGAATTATGTTTTTTAGCAAACTCTCAGCGTGGGCAGATGACAATTTTTGTAGGTCTTATTTTTTCCTCTCTTTTAACTTGTGCAAGCAAAGTTGCACATTTATTATAATAGCTGCCACCAAGGTCTAAAGATAAGTTGTTCTCACCTTCAGAAAAGGGGTTTCATTTGTGTTCTTTGGAGAAAGTCTGTACTCTAGGATGAATTTCCTTTTACCTTCTACTGTTTACAAATTACCTAAATTACTTAGATTAAATTAGATATGTATCATTTTAGATCTCTTTTTCCAGAAAACAGACTTTTGGGTTTCTTTTCTCTCTCTCTCTCTCTCTCCCCCCTCAATAACAAGAATTTTCTGAGCTCTGAAACCAAATGACACAAAAACGTTATTACTCCTGGGGACACCTGCACACACACACACACACACACACACACACACACACACACACTTTTCCTAAATAAAATCAATGTCATAACAGTTCTGAAGCAAATATACAGGTGCACACACATACACACACTGGGAAAGGAGCAAGATTTGCTATTGAAATGGGATTGCTTGCAAAAGAGAGCCTTAAAATTGAATGCCAGTAAACACAAAAATAAAGCCCCTCTCAGTCTTACATGCATATCTGACCTCTTGGCTCACCGTCACTGCCAACCCTC
>PVKE010034626.1:0-17302 GCA_004027555.1 Craseonycteris thonglongyai
TAAGGTCTGGACCTCGAAACTGGAAGGACATAACTTCAGCTATGTTGGCCGGTCAGTCATCAGGCTTAGATTCAAGGGGAGAGGACCCAAGCCCTACCCTCAATGGGAGGAGTGTCAAATATTTGGGGAATTATGTTTTAAAACCACCATAGATGGTCACTTCTTAATCTTATGCCTTCACTTCTCCTCTTTGCTCACTTAGTTCTAGCCATATTCACCTCCCTGCTGTTCCTTGAACACACCAGGCATACCTCTTCCTTAAGGCCTTTGCACTACTGCTTCCCCTACATCCATAAATGAAAATACCCCACTGTCTCTACTTGAGACAGTATGCCTGAAAGCGAATTCTAAAATACACCCATGAAACTCTGCTATTTTTCTACACCTGGTTATTCATTTCTTAAAGAAACTTGATCTTTCCCTTTGGTAAGCTTAATGAATCAAGTCATTACTGAATAGAGAGTGGTTTGAGGGGTAATTAATGATTGATATTTATAATAATGACTTAGGGTACAAAAATAACCTTGACTCATTCAAAAATTAAATTATATTAGGTATGATATAGTTAGTAAAGCAAGGTTGACAATTTAATTTTAATAAGATTTTCAACAATGAATATTGATATAAAGAAAGAACTCTGGTTAACTTAGGGTTAACCAGAAAAATAAATTAGAACACTTTTTCCTTAGATTCCTTTTAGTTCAAGGTTCCACTGAAATAAACATACAAAGCTCTTTCACCACAGTTGAAAATTGTTATCTTGTGCCTTTCTTATGTATACTTGAGTATTATGTTCAGGGAATTTTATTGCCAAGTAATGTAATAGTTTGTTCAAAGATACATTTTATTTTTTAATCTTAGGAACTGACAATAAAAACCATTTTAAATGGATGAAAGTTTTCAGGCTTTTTACAAGGCACTGAAGAAATCTGTGCTTTGGTGAAGATGTATAAAACATAGGAAAGTTACAGTATTACAAAAACATCCTTTGATGAATGACCAGGGAGGAAGGGCTAAAACATAATTATCCTATGTCACTCCTCATGTCCAATTAACCACTAAGTGCTATCTATTCAATCTCTTGAATCTGTCCTTTCCTTTCTACCCTAGCACTAGCACCTTGAATTATGGCGTCATCATTTTGCAGTCCACTATAGTAACAATTTCCTAAATGGTTTCCAAGACTCCTATCCTGCCCTCTTAAGTTCACTTTTCACACTGTCGCTAAGGTAATATTTCTTAAAACAAAGCTGAATTATGCAGTGACACAATACCTTTCTTAAAATTCTTCAATAGTTCTTAATTGTCCTAAGGGGAAAAAAAGCTAAAACTCCCCAGTGTGACATCTAGGTCCTTTTATAGCCTTAATCCTACTTCTCTCTTCAACTGCCACACTTGGCTTTCAAAAACCACTTTTTCTGAAGCACTTGCAATTCCCTGAAAGAGCCATTCTTTTCTTACCTCTGAGCTCTTGCACTTGTAATTTGTTTCATCAGAACACCTTTTTCACTCTTCTTTTTCTTCTGTAGTAACGTAGAGGTGTTAGTATCTGCCCATTATCTAGTCTGTTCTATTCACATGAATTGGAAATAGTGAGCATAGAAAATTACAACTAAGTCAGATAATTCCAAACAACGTAGGGCCAAGACCAGGAAGGACTGGTAAGCATGAATTTTATCCGGGCTAAAAGAAGATCCAACCGTATGTTGCAGTGAATCATTTAGCCTTGGTTAGGCTCAGGCTGGATTCACACTCCCTTGCTTTCAAGTGGGAATAAATGAATATGTTTTCTCTGGCTTGTTTCTAATAAAAAAAAAAAAAAAGCCAAGTGCACTGGGGTTACTAGGGAATTATTTTGGCTGCACTGGATTTGGTGCTTGGGACTTGGGACTTCCTAGCAAGAAACTACTGGCTAGCCATCAAATTTGAGACTTAATATTCACCTCTTTCTGAAAGACTTGCTTTAGTCCCCCCTTGGCCTCTTCTTCCCCTACAAGGTCAATGACCTCCTATGCGCTCATGGTAGCCTCTGTAATAGGACTTGTCACCCGCTATTGTAAATTTCTGTTTATATTTTACTCCTTCTACCTAGCACAGTGACTGACACATAGCAGAGTTTGAATTGATAAAATGAATGATGTCCTGAGATCTCCAAGAACACCAAAGTTTGAGATTTTACTGCAGTGTATTTATCCCCAAATTGTTAAGGTAGAGGAAAAAAAGACAAGTTGAGGACAAGAGTTCCCTAGAGAAGAATGGCTCAGCTGAATTGGTAAGAACTTGTGGTTGATATTGGCTATAGGTTTTTCATAGATTCCCTATGTCAGACTGAGGATGTTTCCTTTCATTTCTCATTTGCTGAAAGTTCTTATTAAAGTGGATACTAAATTTTATTAAATGCCTATTATGATTCTATTGAGATTAATTTATATTTTCATAAATTGGTAAAAATTCTAGTTTATTGAGGTTAACTTATGGTATTTTCTTTCTAATACAGAGATAAAATTGGTAAAAATGTTAGTTCTGAACAAACAACATTTCTGAGATAAACTCTGCTTGATCATGATGTATTATCCTTTTTGTTACATTTTAACTTGATTTGATTCACTATGTTTTGCTGAAGATTTTTGTGTCTGTGTTCATAGGTTTCAGATTTGACAAGTTCTATTGACATTGATTCAAGTACCTTGTGCCTAGACCATGTTAGCTCATCAAATAAACTCTTTATGATTTGTATCATATATTTTTTATCTGTAGACATGCCATTTTTTCTATAGTTTTCAAGTCTCTTCTGTTCCCTTAAGTTTCTAATCTTTCCTGTAGAACATTTAACATATTACTCATAGTTATTGAAAATATTTGTTATAAAATTCCAATGTCTACTCCCTCGATGAGTTTTATTTTATTGACTCTTTCCTTTTTCACTACATACCCATTTTTTTTAATCTTTGACATGCTTTATAAGTGTTTATTCCATGACAATGATAGTAAAACTATGTCTTGTTGTTTTTTAATAAAAAACATTATGTTTATTACATATAACTACATGTAAAAACCAATACAATGTTAATAAAGATGATTTGTCACCTAGAAAAATTTGAATGTTGGGAAAGGTCATCTCATGCTGTCTTTTGACCTCCGTTAGGCCTGTTAAGAATAGGCCTTATACCTGGAACACTTCCTTGTAAAGAGAGAGCCTGTGCCAGGCTTCTTACCTTGTGTGGGAATAACTTTCCCTGTTTCATGACCAATGGGTGCTCTTTGGTTCAGCTTACATTGTTTGTCATAGTCCAACCTCACTGCTACATCTCTCCTCCATAAGGAGGGATGGGGTCATTCCACTACCGCACAAGAGTGGTACACATAGGAGAACTGCCCTGTGTTGTCTGCAGAAAGGCTCACTGGCCATGACAGACCAATACCCACTATTCACGAGTGGTCAAGAAATTTGCAGAACAGGGGGTTATCGGAGAGGTGAGAGTACTAGTGCACACTGTTGATTGTGTGCCTTGATATTAGTATTATATATGTGCCAAATTTGAGCCTACTTGCATTCATCTTCTTTCAGATACTGCCAAGGGAGCACATCAATTTTGAAGAAAACCCCAAGTATGGATAAAATAAATTTTGTGTTGTCATTAAGTTCCTCACAAAACAAGGGAAAACACATCAAACCATTTTGGAGAGATGTTAGTGGTTTATGAGAACTGTTGCCTGGGGAAGCCCACGGTTTACAAGTAGCATTGCTTTTTCAAGCAAGGCAGACAGTGGATTGAAGAAGACCTCTGTCTGGGACACCCTGTTGAGGCCACTTTCTCAGACATGGTCAAAAAAGTTGAAAGCTTGTAGTGGAAGATCCCAAACTGAATAAAAAGCAGTTTACAGAAATGGTTGAAGTATTACTTACAACTGTTTTGAATTTTCTCCATCAACATCTAAGTATGTCAAAGTCTTTGCAAGATGGGTACCAAGAATGCTTATGCCACTTCAAAAAGAATAGGTCATTGAATGGTTACAACAATTTTTGGACCTCTTCAGAGGTGACAAAGATGAAGTTTTAAATCTGATTATGACTGGAGATTAAACTTGAATTCATCATTATAGGTCTGAGTCAAAGCAGTCAATTCAGTGGCATGAAAAGTGCATGCCACCCCTTAACAAGGTCAACGTGTCACAATCAGCTGGAAAAAAATCATGGCTAATGTTTTTGGGAGATGGAGGGTATCCTGCTAATTGATTACAGGGATAAGGGTGTCACGATAACTGGAGAGCACTATCCCAGTTTGCTGAAACAGTTTAAAGAATCTGTGAAGGAAAAAAGAAGAAAATGGATCAAAGGGGTGCTGCTTTTGCATGACAAAACATGGAGAACAAGAGAAAGGTTACACTGGCTACTCTTCACAACTCTGGCTTCCAAACGTTAAACCACCCTCTCTACAGTCCAGTCCTGGATCTGTCTGATAATTATTTTTCCCCCACATATGAAAAAACAGCTTCGAGAGGAAAAAATTACAGCTGATCAAGAATTTAAAGCTGCAATTTGAAGGCAAAATCAGAACATTTTTTTGAGAGCATAGATAAACTAATTGAAAGATCTGAAAAGTGTATTAGGGTAAGAGATGAATGTATTGAAAATGAAAAATAATTGTTTTCCCTTTTCTCCCCTTCATTCCATGAATTTCTTGACCACGCCTCATAGAAGTTGATCTTACTTTGTCTCTTCTCTATGGAAGTAACCTATTGTTCCGTCCAGTGCTTGTTTGCTTGGTGTTTTCCTTGGCAACTCCAATTCCAAAACGCAATGAGCTGAAGTGTTTGGACTTCTAATCCTGATGATTAGCACAGTAATGACCTTTACTATCCTCCATGTGATTGGAGTCCTTCCGTGAGACTGGGAAACTGTGCTGGGCATTGTCTCTTCTTTTCTCAGGCCTGAGTTAATGTAATTTGTATTTTATTTTTGTCTCAGCTTTGTTGTGCTTTTAGCTAGACTCAGTTCACCACTGGCTTCAATTTATTTGAAGGCAAGATCATGATCTTTCTTTCATGAAGAAGTTAAGAGGCTAGAGATTCAGAGCTGTTTCTGAAAACAGCATTATGTCTGAGGAAGTCTTTGATGGATGCAATACATTTGCAATATCTATACTGGAGAATAGATTTTCTTTCTCAATTGGGCTTTTGGTGCTCTAAAAACAAATTAAATGAGTCAACTTGGTTAAATAAAATTTGTGTGACCAAAGGGTAAAATGTTGTTATAATTACAGTAAGGTAGTGTGGCCGCACAGGAAAGATATTGATTTCTTGAGGTGTCTTAAGATCTGTCTCAAAGCAAAGTTCATAGCAGCTTTCAAGCAATGACAGTCTCTTTGAACTAGGTGTACTACCCAAGCCAATTACTTAGTAAAGGGCAAAGTATCTGAACCCCTAATTTTTTCTAGTCTAGTGTTTCTCAGAATATAATATGGTTACAAATCCCTAGGGATATAATTAAAATGTAGGCTGGGGGAGGAATGGGAGGGGGTATGGAGAAGGGACATTAAATGTAAAAATAAATAAATAAATATATATATTTAGGCAAATATATATAGGCTCTAATTCAATAGATCTAAAATGAGGCCTGAGATTCAGCACTTCTACTTAGCTCCCAAGTGATTTCAATCCTTGAATTATATCTTAACTAGCGACAGTTCAGTCCAGCCCTGAAGTAAAAATTCCCAACTGTCCTCTTCTGGTAGCTAGCTAGCATCAACATGGTCCTCAATGATCTATGCTTCCTGATATTAACACTGTGTGGTTCTCTCCCATATTATACATACTAGGGTTGGTCCTTGTGACCAAATAAATATGGCAGAAGTGATGATATGTCACTTCCAAGAATAGGTTACCAAAGAAACTGTGGTTTCTGTCTTATTTGTGTTGTTGTTTTCCTATTTTATTTATTATTATTTTTTTTATATCTTTTTATATTTATAGAGAGTAATTATTTTATCTTCAGTGCATATCCATTTCTACTTTACTTTTGACAGATAGAGAGAGAGACAGAGACAGAGACAGCTAGAGAACCGAACTGTGGGAACTCCCCAGTTCAGCATGTGGGTCCTGCCTGGGCCGGAGCCGGGATTCGATCCTCGGTCCTCGGGGCCCCAAAGCGAGCGCTCAACCCGCTGAGCCGTCCTGGCTTTCCCTGTTTTCCTATTTTAGATTCTTTACTTTGGTAGATGCTAACTGCCATATCATGAACATCCCCATGGAGAGGTTGACCTGATGCTTGACAGTACAGAACTAACAGATTCAAAGTGGATTCTTCAATCCTATTTGAGCCATCAAATAACTAAAGCCTCAGATGACAGTTTGATTACAAACTCATAAGAGACCCTGTACTAGAACCACCTAAGCTACTTCTGGATTCCTGGCCCTTAGAAACTATTAAATAGTAAAGGCTTATTATCTTAATTTGGGGGTATAATTTCTTATGGAGCACTGGGCAACTAAACTAATACAAGTTGCTGATTTTTCTATTTTAAACTCAATAATGTCTGTAGATTTTAGAGAAAGTAAACCAGTAAATTTCACTGTGGGTCTATAGTGGATTGAATTGTGTCACACCCCCCCTCCCCTCCAAGTAGGCTTAATTCCTAACCCCACTCCCCTCCCCTCCACCCCATGCCTGTGAATGTTCTGTTATTTGGAAAGAGGGATTTTGTAGCTGCAATCATGTTGAGATGAGATCATTCTGAGTTAGGGACCTAAGTCCAATGCATGTGTCCTTACAAAGACAGATGCAGATACATGGGAAGAAGCCCTGTGACAATAGAGGCAGCTGCAAGTCAAGAAACGCCAGAGGTTGCCAGCACCCCTAGGAAGAAGCTAGGGAGGGGCAAGGAAGGAGTCTTCCCTTTCAGAGCTTTCAGGGGGAGAGTGGCTCTGCTGACACCTTGAGTTTGGACTTCTAGACTTCAGAACTGTGAGAAAATAAATTTCAGGTGTAATAAGCCACCAAGCATATGGTCCTTTTTTTTCTAATATGGCAGCTCTAGGAAATTAATATAGCTACCCAACAGAACAACCTGTGAAACATCTAAAAATGTACATGCCAGGTTCTGATGGAAAACACAGTAAATAAGAATCTCAGATTCTTATTCTATATACCTGGGGCTCAAGTATACAAACGCTGCCCACAAAGTAACCATTCCTGTCTAACTGACAATGGCTGGACTTTTTCCAGACAACTCTCCTATGTCTTAACTCCAAAGCTTACCAGTATTATAATGCGTAGTCAAATTTGAGAATCATTGAATTAGATAATTTTGAAGGCTGAACACTAATATTCAAAGACTTCAAGTACTGGTGGACTATTTAAAAATAATAATAATAATGTATTAATTTATAGCCTACTTTGATTCTTCATGCAAACACACAAAAGCCATTTGCGATTGTTTACATGGATACATATATAAACCCAATTAACTGTTTTTGTACATACACACTCTAGATCTTAATTTGTTTGCATTAAATCATTTGTTTTGGAGTTAACATCAATTTTAAAGGCAACTACATTTAATGTTTAAAGACTTATAATCATCCCAAACAAGAACAGCATATGGTTTTGCTTCTAGAAGTGCTCCATGAAGAATAACTGCCTATATTTTGCTGCATTTTTGAATTGTGTGATGAAGTGGGAAATGATAAGAATCTGGCTCTTTAGTTTTCACCATAATAATTACTGAAAAAAACTGAACAGATGCTAAATATAAATAAGTCTCATGGCCTCAGATATTTAGGGATATTCTGTGGTTTGTGGGCCCCACTCGTAAAAGTATATTTATGATGGCCTCAATGAAACCATTATTTTGTACTACTCCAGGTCAATGCAATCTCTCTTCCAAAACACACCACACCAACATGAAGTCTGAATGTCAGAGTTCTTATCTGGCATTATGAGGCCAAACAAGCTCTTATTCCCATATAACCAGAAACTCAGCAGTCATACCTATCTTCCAAAATAATACTGCTCTCTTTTTTTCTTTAACCTGTTCTCGACTGGCAGTACTGAAGCACAGGAAACACAATGTTCCTGCTGAAAATAGAGATTCTGAAATTTGTGTCTCTGACTTATAAAAGAAGAGGTGACACCAGTAGGATATGAACACGTGGATCTCAATGCCCAGGGCTTAGAAATAAAGGCTGCCACTTCCACTGCATCATCAGGTTTACCAAAGAGGAGGATTTGGTACATTAGACAAGTACTATTCTTGGAGTATTACACTGAGAACACTATAGCTGCCACACTCAGAGTGATGCAGGTACAATAAGATGAACAGACACAGAAAAGTTGAGACGTATAACAATGTTTTTTAACATCAAACACTTACCAGAGGGCAACTTTGGGTTTACGATGATGTCTGCATATTCAGGCAGAAGGAACCCACATGTAGTCGAAGACGTGATTCACATGAGGGGTTCAATTAGGCTATCAAAGAGCAACAAGGGAACAAGATACAGGGGTAGGAAGGTAATTAGAACCTACTCTCAACTTTGCTTAATTGCCTACCTTTATCAGCAGCAGATGGTAGGTGAGCGGGAATTTTGGGGAAAAGCCACCCTTTTGACGTTACCTCTAATTAAGAAGGCGTTCTAGGTTATTAGGACAAACTTTGAAATCATTGCATTTTTCCCACATCAATATTAACTCAGAAGTTGTAATGAAGTCTGTTTCCCTTCTGTCTATCATTTACTCTAGCTGCTTCCATCTGTTCTAAGGTGAAAAAGATGAACTTTACAATGACTCTAGTCCAGGTTGCACACTCAGGGGCCCCCGATGACTCATGAGTGTCACATTTCATTGGATAACTTTTGGGGGAGAATCATCTTAACTGCACTATTGAGATATACCTAGGAGAATGTAAAATGGGCTCTGTATGTGAAACACCATTATGTCACAGCAAGGGAATTTGATACAAAAGAACAATCCAACAAAACAGTGCTCTATAGCATTCAACCTGAATGCCATGCTGTTTTTGGAAGAAGAAACCCACTCCAGGCCAATTCAAGACAAGTGTAAACTAGACTTCTATAAACTTCTTTAGAGGTTTTCCATACATGTACAAAAAAAGACTTTTACATACGGTTTCACAAATATTATTCCTGGTCAACTCTAGGTTAAGGCAATCACTCTGCCTAAAGGCTCTTTTCTTAAATGTTTGTCATATGTGCATCTGTTAAATGCCTCTGATAAATGTACCTTTCTCTGACAATTTCTCTTTTTATAAAATAGCTGTCAGTTACTCTATGGCAGTAATTCTTAAAGTGTGGCCCTCAAACCACCAGTGTCAGCATCACCTGAGAAGAGCAGTTATTAGTAATGCCGATTCTCAGGTTTCACCCTAGGTACACTGAATCAGAAATTCTGGGGTTGGGAGGCAGACATCTATTTTTAACAAAGCCCTCCAGTGTTTCTGATGTAAACTCAAGTTTGAAGCCATGATATTTGGAATAAACACCAGTTTTGGTGTGATGCCCCATACCATATTAGATACATTATAAGCATTATGTTAATTAATCATCACGATAACCATGTGCAACAAGTTACATCATTACTTCCATTGTGTAGGTCAAGAATCAAATGATTATCAATCTAAGCTAATGGGGCCGATAAGAGGGAGGTAGATCTCTAATCACTTTCTGACCAGTCTAGAATTCATACTCTGAATAGCCAAGCAGAAAAGATATACTGTAGGCACTATAGTGAAGTCAACTGTAGGCTCAAAGTAGAAAAGGCTACATAGAAGTTTTCAAAAAATTGAAGCTCTAGGGGTTAGCAGTTGACCCAATGAGAAAAATATGAACTCCCTTGTAGATATAAAAACTCATGTATTATGGATTAAAGTAGTTGTACCCCATTAATAAGGGTTTTCCAAAATTCCAGTTGGAAATCATAATCTGAAACATAAATAGTATAAGTTTAGTCTTGGAAATTGTGGCAGATAGTTCCTGCATTTCATCTTTATCTGCTCTAGTGACCCCAGGAAAGTGATATGCAGTTTAGATCTCCTCAGGACCATCTTAAACACGCATTTCAATGTGAAACATTCAGTTGATGAAAGCATGCAAATACTAGTTCAGTATTTGTTGTTTTTTTATTTTTGTCAAGGAAATTTTAAATATTCAAGGCCCCTATATGGACCCACATTAAACAAAACTTTGTCTTTTCCATAAAGATGATCCATTAGTGAGTTATTAGTTCTGCAAGATTTTAGTGAGTCTTCTAGAAAACTTGTTCTGCTGCTGAGCAGATCTGCAAAAACTAAATTACACCTAGTTGTTCTTATGGCTACATTGTACATCTCTTCAGAACCTCTAGCATGCTGATACGCTTTGGGAATTTCCAAGGAAATTGTAACATGGGAAAAGTTCCCCAATTTATTGAATGATAAAATTTTTTTTTTAATAATAATTGTGAGAGACTAGAGTTCTCCAGAATAAGTACAAGGAATCGTTTTTATAATTAAATACCAGAAGAACTGTCTTTCCCAAGATATCACCATGTTCCATTTTTGCACTATGTTCTAGAACTCAGAATCAAGTCAGATAAATCAGTTGTGCAAAATGATAGCATTACATATAGAGGAGAAAGCATGCACTCCAAAGCTCATCTACTTAGAACCAAATTCTAGTTCTACCACTTTTAAATGTGTAGCTTTAATACATCCATAAACTTTGTGTGTCTCAGTTCTCTCAGCTAGAAAATGTTATGATTATTAATATTATAATTTTTTTGATAAGAGCAACTTTTTGGAGTTGTTTTAAGATTAAAATTTTTGAAAGATTTAGAAGAATACCTGGCATATGGTTAAAATTACATGAGTATTTGTTAACCTCACAATTAAACAAGCTCTCGTAGCCAATACTATTGCTTTCTCTTGCCTGTCAGCATCTATTTACCATTTATTAATTTTAATACATCCAAGTCACTTGTGGGTGGCATATGTTTTGGGAATTACATAAGTAATATACAGGAATGTTTCAAAATCAAGCAGATAGAATAAAAAGAACGTTCATAGTAAACCAGATTAGTCAGTGTTTCTGAGAACAGTTCAGGGAAATCAGTGACCTGTCAGTTCAGTGTGAATGGAGACTTTCCAGTGGATCTGGTTTGGTTACTGGTAGGTACCACCAGCTTTGGGACACACCTCTAAGCTTAGCATCATCTGACTCTGTGTGCTCTGATCTTAGTCAATTTCCCAAGAAAACCTCTTTATTTTGAAAAGTAGCTATTGTAGGAATATTCTACTCCTCTTAACAAGTATCTTAGTTTACTTTTTGTTCTTTTTGGACTTTGGATTGTATAAATAAATTCACCAGTTTGAACACCTTGAGTGAATGGGTAGTAGGGTTTTTATACTGTCAAAGGTAAGAAGTAGAAAAAGTTGCAAAGGACACTGAAACAGAAGCAGTGCCTGTGACCAGGAGACATGGCCTTGATTGTACTAGCTCTGCTCCCAGTTCTGTGGCTGGCACAGAATGGCTGCCAGAAGACTGTGCTTTAGACATAGACCTGCTGATAAAGGTACATTATTTGAAAAAAAAAAAAAAATAGAGAAAAGGTGTTTGCTACCTGACAAGAATACAGTTGTGAAATAATCATTAAATCAAGATAGAGACCAGGTGTGAAACCTGCCAGTGTTAATGAAGATTTATTCACTAGTGACATTTGATGAGATCTACTGAGGGATTCTTAGATTTCATTAGTTAAAGACATAAAGCAGTCAGACTGATTAAAGAGGGGAAAAACAGTAGGGAGCACCCATAAATTACTACAGCTCAATTAGGTGCAGGCAGTTTAGTGAGTGTTTATTACTAGTACAAAGGAAGATTTTCCAATTAGATTAAAAGGTTTTGAAAACAACAGTTATAGGCATAGTGATTTAGACCAATTGCTAGAATAATGCATCGTGAGAAGCTATATCGATTAAAAGTAAATGGAGAAGTTATTTGTAGTGTTCATTGTTTGTCAGTAGAACCCCTGCTGTGAGGTACAATTTTCCTCACAAGATCAATGAGAGGACTGGGTTAATTTTTTCCTACCCTGAAAATTGATAAGAATATAAAGGGCAGCTGTATCATTGCTCAGACTACCAGCATGATTTATTCAGGTTAATCATCAAGAAAGTGACATTGCATAAATCATTGGGAATTTACCTTGCCAGGCTGGGCCCTTCGGATTGGTTTCACTGTCATAAGTTGGACCCAAAAAAAAGACAAAAAGGAAGTGTAAAATTTAATCAGACAAAGCCTTTTGCTCACTGAGCTGCCATAAGCTATTGTACAATTCAAGGAAAGTTGCGTAGGCACATTCTCTGATAGTAACCACTAGAATTTATGACAGTAATTTTGTAGGATAGAGCCCAATACTGAGGCAGTTAGCTCATGTGTTTTGTTTGTTTTTTGACTGTGTGTGTGTGTGTCTTGAACTGTCCACTAGACTTCCAGGAGTGCTGAGCAAGGTAGAAATGCTCACCCCTCACCCCACACCAACTTGACCAGAAGTCTTGGAATATACATTTCTTTGGCCACAAACAATCACTTTCTATGTGCAATTAAATATGAAAAGAAGAAAAGAAAAGCAAAAATATTATAGCTGTGTCTCTGGATTCTGCAGATGCAAGCAATGCTAATATATGCTACATATAGACACCAAAATGTATATTACAAAAATTCTACATAAAGAATGAGATAAACTTTTTTTTCTCTTAAAACTCTTGTTCATTAAAAAAGTGGCTTAGGGGGAAGCTGGAATGGCTCAGTGGGTTAAGCGCTCACTTTGCAGCCCAGGGGACCAAGGGTCGAATCCTGGCCCCGGCCCATGCGGACCCATATGCTGACCTGGGGAGTTCCCCCAGTTCAGTTCTCACCGAAGTGAGACCCTGGCCCAGTTCCTGCCCTGCCAGCTCCGCCCACCTGTGGAATGAAACTATGTGGAAAAACCAATGATGTGCAACTATGGAGACTGTTCTGGGCCCTCCCTCTTCTCTCTGTCTCTGTATCTCTCTCTCTCTCTGTCAAAAACAATAAAAATAAATCTTTAAAAAAAAAAAGTGGCTTAGAACTAAACAGTATCCCTTTTTCATTTCCTTATAGAAAAACAACCTGCATCTGTCCTTCTGATAATTTGCCACTCATGGTTCTATTCTTTCTCATCCACTTTTTCTAACTCTGACTTTCCTACCTGAAAAATTTGAAGTCTGAAATAGTTTGAAACATCCAAAAGGTGGGATAAAACAACAAACCAGAGTTCCATGTGTTGTGACAGTATTTGCTTTTCTGGAGAAACATCTTAGAGAAGGCTATCTTAGTTAATCCATTTCACATTAGCATAAAAATTTAAGATCTTAGTTTACATGGTACACAGCACATCTATTTCCCGAGTCTGGAATTAGACTGCCTAGTTTAAGTACCTGCACTGTGACATTGGGCTAGTTCTTGTTGCCTCTTAAACCTCAGTTTGCTTGCTGTACAATGTAGATAATCGTCTTTAACACATATGATTGTTAAAAGGAATAAATGAGAAAATATAAGGGTGTCCCAAAACTCACTCAAGATTTGAATTTTGCATCATTTGTGTAGTAAAGTGTTGCCAACAGAAAAAAAAGCATGACAGCTGACAGTTCAGGGTTATTAAAAATGGAGTGCTACACAAAAGCACAACACGTTTTCAATGTTGAACAATGAAAATTTACAATTTTTAATTATAAACCTGTGTTTTCTATCAAAATTACTTCTTGTGTGAATTTTGGGACACCCTTTATTTAAAGTGCTCCCTATAACTCCTGGTAAATAAGAAGTACTCAATAAATGTTAATTTTCTTACTTATATCTTTAATGTATTTTTGTGTAATATGTTAAATAATGACTTATTGAGGTAATGTAAACATGTTTCAATCTTTCCCATCACATTGAATATTTCACCATTAAACTGATTTTGCCTACATTTTCCTATGGACCAGAGAAAAACCCTGTATGGAAGCAGAAAGTTCACTTTTCATTGCTTCAAAAGTGAATGTTCTTAAGTGAAAAGAGGCAACACTTGTCTAATGTGACCCACATACTCAGGGGTTTAGAGGTTAGAATAATCTCAAATAAATCTGTAAAAAATTATAATGGTTAAGGAATCAGCATCCTTCCTGGGATCAAACTGGGTAACCAAGGCACTAAGTGTCACATTGCACTAGCTAAACCATCACTTTAAGAGGAAAGAAATCAGTGATCAGTAGAAGATATTAATTAAAGTAACTAGCCTGTATACTTTGTATGTGAGCAAAAGAAAAAGAGAGAGAGAGAGAAAGCTGTGAACAGAAGCCAACAGAAGATTGAGAACCAAAGACCCTGCCTAGAGATCAGAATAAAGGGTCATTATTTATGTACTAAGTACATGAACAAGGTGCTAAGTGAATGATTGTTTCCCCTTTGTAAACTAGGAAAAAGCACTAAGAACTCTATTAGTGACTCCCTCAAAGAATTTATAACCAAGTTAAGCTAGACATTTTACTGAGCATTTGGAATCAACACATTCTTTGGTCATGTTAGTAATAATTTTTCAGGAAAATAAATGTATTACAGAAAATAGGCCTAAGGTATTCTCCACTAATGACCTCTATCCTTAGATGGTGATATTTTGAGCTTAAGTAATAAAAAATGGCATATTGATTTCATTGCTGACTCCCACTAATTAGATTCTCAGACATAGCATAAGAGCCATCTAGAACTTATTTAATAAAATTTACTCTTTCAGACAGAATGTTGAGTTGCCACAAACTCTTCAAATGCCTACCACAGGGATTCCCAACCCCGTGCCCGCAGGAGCCATGGCGCCCGCGGCCCAATTTGTGTGCGCCCGCCATTATTTGACTGCATCAGAAGTTTTTCATAAACCCTAAGTAAAACTGTAATTTATTTTTATACATTTGTTAAAATTTTAAAATATTGTTTGAGTATCTACACAGATTTATTATATTCGTTGGTATGTTTGCGATATCGTATGTATAAGTGTTTCCCTAGCTGTCGCCTTTGTACATGTCGCATCTTGTGTAGCCGCTGCGCTCTTTAAACTCTCCTCCCCCCAACCGGGAGGCGCCAAGTTGCCATTTGGATTGCGGTTGCTGGACTGATCGGGTCGTGACGGTTAGCTAGGATCACAGTGTTTTGATAGATTCGATTTTAAATGAACTCAAAGCGAGGTAGGTCATCTATTATTATGGTGACAATTTGATATGATATTATAGTTCTATAACTATTTTTATTTTTATTTTTTTAGTCCTAAAATGAGTGGACCAAATAAGAGAAAACGAACCTATAATTTTAACACAGACTGGGAGGAATCATATTGTTTCATTAATTTAAAAGGTAAATGCGTTAGCCTGTTGTGTGGCAGTAGTATTGCAGTGCCGAAAAAACATAATGTTGAACGTCACTTTCAGACAAGTCATACCACTTATGATACAAATTATCCACTTAAATGTGAAGAAAGAAAAAAATAAATCAGTTAAAATTAAGTTTAACTACTCAACAGACTGTTTTCCCTAGACATGTGGAAAAATCTAAAAAGGCAACCATTGCTTCTTTCAAAATTTCTCACATGCTCGCAAAGAAGAAAAAACCTTTCCAGGATGGTGAATTGTTAAAAGAAGCCTTTCTGACTGCTGCCGATTGTTTGTTTGAGGAATATTCTAACACGCGTGAGATTATGTCGGTGATACAAGACCTACAGTTGTCAAATAACACAGTCACAAGAAGAATACACGCAATTTCAAAAGACTTGCAAACTCAGTTAAAGACTGACTTGGAAATATGTGACTGCTTCTCTCTGCAATTTGACGAGTCAACAGATATATCAGATACCGCACAGTTGGCAGTTATGGTGAGAATGGTATTTAGTAACTTCACAGTAAAAGAGGAGCTGTTGCAAATATTACCAATGAAAGGACAGACGAGAGGTGAAGATATTTATAAAACTTTCAGAACATACACCAGGTCGATAAACATGCCTTTGCATAAGTTGTCTGTGATAACTACCGATGGGGCACCAGCAATGGTTGGTCAAAACAAAGGATTGATTGCCCATTGCAGGAAAGATGAATCATTTTCAAACTTTATGTCCTACCACTGTATTATCCATCAGGAAGCTTTGTGTTGTAAAATACTGCCCTTTGAACAGGTTATGAAAACAGTCACAAAGATCATCAACTCTATTCGAGCAGCTCCATTGCAACACCGACTTTTCAAGGCCCTGTTAGAAGATACTGAAGATAAAGAACACGATCTCATCCTGCATACTGAAGTACGTTGGCTCAGTAAAGGTAAAGTTCTTACAAGATTTGTGAACTTCATTGAAGAAATAAAAACATTTATACATGATAAAAATGAAAGTTATGATGAACTAACAGACTCTTGCTGGCTGGTGGATTTGGGTTTTCTTGCTGACACCATGGAAAAATTAGATTCTTTCCATTTGGAGTTGCAGGGAAAAGACAAAAATAGAGCTGAAATGATAAGCTCTGTAAACGCATTTAAAGCGAAATTTACTTTGTTGATATCACATCTGCATATCAAGTCTCTTGTGCACTTCCCATATATGAGGAAAATGCTAGGTAACAATGAATTAAACATGTCATTATTTATTGAGACCCTGAAAGTGCTTCAAAAACAGTTTGAAGAGAGATTTCTGCAGTTTACAAATATCAAGCCAATTGTCTCCTTCTGTATCAATCCTTTTACTTGCCGAATAAATGTAATAGAACTAGCCGCATGTATTGCAGACCTTGTTCAGGGGAAAGCAGAAGAACTAGAGTTAGAAATGTTGAACCTTAAGAATGATATTTTGCTAAAATGCTTAATATCAGAGGACTTATGGAACATAGTCGACAAAGAAAGGTTCCCATTTTTTTTAAAGTGGCATATAAAATCAAATTGTTTTTCGGGTCAACGTATTTATGCGAATCTTTGTTTTCAAACATGAATTTAATAAAATCACAATATAGATCTCGACTTACCGATGAGCATCTTAATAATTGTTTGCTAACAGGGTTGTCGTCATACTCTCCTAATTAGGAGGCACTGGCCAATGAAATGCAATGCCAAAGATCACACTGACAGATTGGTTTTTTTTATGTTTTCTTTTATGTTTTTTTAAATGATTTTATTATACGTGTGTTTTTTATTTACTTTGTATTACGTTTTGTATATATGTTTCTTTGTGTGTATATAATTTGTACAATAAATTTATTATTTTAAAATTATTTTTGTTTAT
>PVKE010034627.1:0-17302 GCA_004027555.1 Craseonycteris thonglongyai
AAAGTTTACAACTTTCAGTTTGAAACTGGCTTCAAATTTCCTTCTTCTTGCTGGAGCCATGATGGGTTCTTTTCTACCAGCCATTTGTTGTACACCCACTAATCTTTTAGGCCGGGGTTATACAGTACTGTAGCTTCAGCTGCACACAGAATGTTCTATTACGGTACCTTTTAACTCACTGTATGTGCCCTAATATTGTAGCATTGGCTACATACAGAATGTCCTATAAAGGCACTGTACCTTTTAGCCGATTGGATGTGCTCTAATACAGTCAATGTAGCTACTATGCATGTGTCCTGATACAGCAGCTTTGGCTACACAGAACGTTCCTGTGCTGCAACTGTATGTACCACGGTGAGCCAATCACAAGCAAAGGTTCAAAGGTGATAATAGACCACCTCTCTGACTCCGGCCAATCTGAGCAGGCTTTTTACTAGAACACAGTGCAGCTTCGGGTACAGAACATGTATATTGCATGCATAAAAAGCCTGCTTGGATTGGCTGAGTTAGAGAGGCGGTCCAAGCAGCCTTGCAGTGATTGGTGCGGATCGAGTTGGAAAATTCGTTTAGCGGCATATCCAGACGTTTTTCGGGATATACTCGGCGTATAAAACGACCCCCGATTTTCGGTTGACTTTTTTTCGTTTCAAAAGTCGTCTTATACGCCGGAAAATACGGTAACAGCCCTGCTTCTAACAGCCTTCCAGTGCTATTAATCTGAGGTAAGTATTGTCCCCCATTCTCCTGAAATCAACCATACAGCCCTCAAATCTCACCTGAATTTTCTCCACTTCTTTTCTGCAATGTGTTTTTCTGTAGGTCTTGGTTCCTTCAGGATGATTTAATTTTCTCTAGACTTTACAGAAACTTTGGTTTTGTGATATGTGGTTGTCATTTTCTATTCTTAGTGCTAAGAAACATAGCTTTTTAAACGTATTATTAACATGTCTTATTCTTATTTTTTTTCCTATTATATTGATCAGTTATTGAGAAGAGCTTCAGATGTTTGCTTATAAAAGTAGCTGTGCCCAAACCCAGAGCACGTTTTCTTGTTTCAGTTTAGAATAAATACATGTAAGAGGCACTCCTGGGCCAAAAAGTAGTACTACTTAAAAGTGTTTGATACATAGGGCAGATTGCTATCTGGGAAAAGACAAATTTTCATTCCTACTAGTAGCAGAGTGTGAGATCCTGTTTCTCTAGCACGCTTACTAACACTGGATATAATCTTTTATCTTTACAAACAGTTGAGGGATTCTAAAGAGCAATGGCAATAAAATCTGAATTGCCAATTGCTATCATTCTTGCTGCAGTATTGATGTGTGGGAGTGTGGCTCAGTTTTAGTCTTGAAGATAATGTGGTTAGTGATGTAATAAGGATGAGGAAGCGCAGGAAGAAGAAGAGATAAGGAAGTGAATTTGAGAGGTAATAAGGAATACAAATAGTTAACCAAGAACATCTTGCTCAGGGAGAAATGAAAAATAATTTAGGAAATTACTGCTTTCTACAAAACATTCTATACACATGAACTCCTATAAATCTCACAACAAATTAAAATATAAATTTTATTTTTCTGATTTGTTAGATTGGAAAACAGGTTAGTTAAATGCATGCATACCTTGTTTTATTGCACTTTGCTTTATTGTGCATTGCAGATTGTGTGTGTGTCTGTCTGTTTACTAATTACAGGTTTGTGGCAACCCTTAGTCAAGCAAGTCTATTGGCACCACTTTTCCACAGGTCTCAGATGATACTTAGCACATTTAGCAATAAAGTATTTTTATTTTTTATTGTAATATTGCACATTGTTTTTGAGACATAATGCTATTGAACACTTACTAGACTACTATCATGTAAATATAACTTTTATATGCATGAAGAAAGCAGAAAAATTGTGTGACTCTCTTTATTGCTATATTTGTTTTATTTTGGTGGTCCAAACGCACAATATTTCATTGGAACCAAACCCACAATACCTCTAAGCATGCCTGTATGCATTTAGAAAGTTGCATTTAAGGATTTCACCCATTCCTTCCCTATACCCAAGGGCCACACTTTTTCCCACACCACACTACTACATACACTAGTTTCTGAAATGATGTTTGTGTTTCTAACTTGAGCTCCTAGGTATTGAAATAAATATCAAGGGTCTTTATTAAATAAATAGATATCAAGAATATTTATTAAATAAATAATAAGGATCAAGATGGTGTTGCTCCTGCCTGGGGTGGCCACATCAACAAACCAAAACACATAGATTTTATTACATTTTGAGATCAACTTACCACCTCTTCACTTTTGTGGTATCTCAAGAGCTGAGTTCAGGAAAAGGAGATGGTTAGTCCTTATTCACCATCTTACGAGTATGTGAAATGCTTTTAAATAACAATGGAAAAAGGCACTTGTTCAACGCCAAAAAATCTTTCAGAATATAGTTTTACACTAAAAAATATATATATATAATGGCTCACTCTAGCCCCCCAAGTGCTAAATTCCAGAGGAAACTGGGCCAGGAATGTAGCTTTAAAATCCATGGGGAAACCGAGATAGCTCAGCAGGTTCAGTGTTTGCTTTGCAGCCCCAGAGACTGAGGATTGAATTCTGGCCCTGGCCCTGGCCCATGCAGACCCATATGCTGAACTGGGGTGTGCTCCCACAGGGGAGGGCCTCCTCAGTTTGGTTCTCACCACCCCTACCCCCATTAAGCCCGTAGCTTGAGAAGGCGTGTCTCCTGTGTGGGAGGCCCCCGCCCACTCATGTGGAACAAAACCATATTGAAAACTGATGACATACAACTATGAAGACTGCTCTGGGCCCTCCCCATTCTCTCTGTCTCACTCTGTCAAAATAAATAAAATAAATCTTAAAAAAAAGATCCAGTCCCCACATTAAACAAATGATTTTAATAAAGCAACATAAAATTATGGCAGCATACCCATAGAAACAATTCCTACCATATCACTATCTGTCAAAAACTAAAGCATCATACAATACCTAGTTATGTGAACCTTTGCCTTGGCTTTAAGGTTAATAATAGAAGGCTTTTTGAACAAAATAGATGGACAGTGATTTAGAATGGTAGTAATGAATTAAACTTGGTAATCTAACGAGTATATACTCATGTACTCTTAGGAACAAATCTGATGTTTTCTTCTACATTAAATTTTGCCTCTTACTTCTTCTCAAGTTTTTCAAATGAAACTAGCAAGTCAGACATTTGATTTGCCCTTTGTTTAAAAGAAATTCCATTCCATATGTGAGAATATGTAAAATCGAACCCGTACATGACAAAGTTCCTCTTACTGACAATTTATCCTGAGTCGAGCTGCTCTATCAGAAGCAGAAGCACGCAAATATGTTCCAGCACATCTGAGACCCAAAATGGTAGCTCAGCATACCCACTCCCTCTTGGGAAATAGTAAGTTCCTTAAAAACATAAAGATGCAGTGCAGGTAATTTTATTCCCAGAAAAACTAAAATATTCCAGCACAAGAATTTCCAAAGTATATCACTATATGTAATTTTAGGGAAAATAAAATATTTTAAACTTTAGATTTAAATGGAAAAGATAAAATTGAGATTATTGTCCTCCACCACATTTTACCTAAAGTTAACTAAGGACAGTGAAGCCTTAGCTCTTCTTACTAGGTGTTCAGTTCATCAGGACGCTTAAAATTAAACAATCTGATTCAAAAACAAATTCAAGTTGCCTTATATGATGTTCTGTCATAGGTGCATTAAATTTAAATCCTGACTATACTAATAAATAAGTGATCAGATAATGCATAATAGAAAAATTATCATTACAGAAATATGGATTTGGATGTTTTCAAAGGGAAGCCCTAAATTCATAACCATGACCCCAGCTGTGACATTATGTGAGACCTCATCTGCTTTACTAAAACACTGTGAACTAAAGAACTAGAGGATGGCCTTTATTTAGCTAATGTAACCTATTTTCCACTAATGAGTTCTGACAAATGATCACCTCTAAACTTGATTCTTGCTTTGTAGAATTAAAATTTTTATCCCTGTTATTATTTTTATACCAGATTTTAGAGACTTCTAAAAGCAGAGTCTCTCATGAAAAGCAAATTAGGACCTGAGGACATCTTCTAGTACTTTCAATGAATTATGAGACTAGAAACCAAATTCAAAGTTCATCTAGTTCAATGCCCTGGGTCATTTCTCAATCAAGACTGTTAAGATCAAGAGAAGTCTATTTCTTAGCTTTTTATTTAAGTAAGTTGAATTCAAACATAGTAACACTTTAATTTCAGAAGCTTTTCAAAGTAATTCCATAAATATTTTAAATGAGAAAATTTAAATAATGAACAAAACTACCCAGTTAAACTTGAAATGCAATGTAATTTTATTTTCACTTTAATTATTGGACAAAAGCTCTTAAATATAGTGTAAATTAATATTGTTATATAAAACAAATTTAATTAAAAATGGGAATATACAGTTACTTTAACTTTTAAAATATTTATAATTCCATTGTTGAAATAATCATTATTAAAAACTTGATATGTATATTTCTAAATTAAATCATATTAAAAATATTTAAATTTTAGGATTAAAAACTGGGATATAGGCATAAAGGTATAGCTTTAAATAAAAAGTGAATCAAAATGTTGTATTCTGTTTTTTTCAATAACATGGGATTATGAATATTTTTCATGTTCAGAAATATTTAGCTGCAGTATTATTCAATGGCTATAAGCAGGCTATTTAATGTGTACACCATAATTTATTTAACCAAATTCTTTATTGTTAGTAATTTAGAGATTTTTCACATTTATCTATTATAAAGAATTTTGTTTTGTACATTTTATATTTGGATATTTGGCTATATCCTTAATTGACTTAGGATGATGCTAGGTCAAGGAGTATGCATTTTTTAAGCATTTGATATCCACTGTTGCCCAAGAACATGACATAGAAATTATCATACTTTAAAACTTCACTTATCTGTGGAATATAAAACTGAAAGTAACAAAAAAAACAAAAACTTTTGGAGAAAGCTGGGATGGCTCAGTGGGTTGAGCGCTAGGCTTGCAGCCCTGGGGTCCAAGGATTGTATCCCAACCTGGGTCTGTGCAGACCCATATGCTGAATTGGGGTGTGCCCCCAGTTTGGCTCTCAGCAGGTGAGCTTCCCATGTGGGAGGCCCCAGCCCAGTTCCTGCCCTATGCAGACCCACGCCAACCTGTGAAGTGAACTATATGAAAAACTAATGATGTACAACTATGGGGACTGCTCTGGGCCCTCTCCCTTCTCTGTCTCTCTCTCTCTGTCAAAACCACATTTTCTTCCATTAACTTTTGTTTTCTTTCTTATAAAGAAATTAACACCTGATAAGGGCAGGAGAATAAAGAATAAAACTCATTTGATTTTCATTTTTATTAAGCAAGTCCTTTAATATTGAGTCTGTGAGTTATCTGGACAAGGGATTTAAATGATTTTATAATTGGAAATGTTTTCGTTGGAAGTGCATTTGAACTTATGAATTGTGTCCTTATCTATTTTACTTTCACTTTTTACCTTCCCACACCCACCTATCTCCTATTGCTTCCCATCAGTTTCCACTCAAATCAGAGAAGGCTGATTGAGAGGTAATATACACAATTCACAAATTAAACCTTTTGCATTTGTAACTTGCTTTAGCATATTCTCTTAGATGAGATGAAAAAGAAGAATGAAAAGGAATTTTAAAAGTTAAACTGATTCACTAAAGTGGGGGTTGAGGGGTGGGGTGGCAGACTTTATCTCTAAACAATAAATAATAAATATGTCTAGCTTTGCAGTCTGTAAGGTCTCTGTTACAGCTGTTAAACTCTGCCCCAGTCATAGACAAGGCTTTTTTAAACAAATGGGTGAGGCTATGTTCAAATAAAACTGTATTAACAAAAACAGGTGGTGGGTGGATTTGGCCCATAGGCCATAGTTTATGTACTGTATCTGCCCTGAACTCTCCACTTCCAACTTTCCAAAACCCAAATCACAATAGTTTCTGTTTGTAGACTAACAACAAATATTTGCATTTTCTGTTTTATTTTCTGGACTGATTCCCAAACTTCATAGAAACAGAAAAGAACGTGTGGATGAAATAAAATGAACATTCAACTTTTTCCTTTTTTTTTTTTTTTTTTTCTATCCGATAATTCCCTTTAAGAGGTCACTACGGCTACTACTCACCTTGTGGAGGAGCTAATTAGTGTTTACTCATGTGGAAAGTTTTCACCAAATGCAACATCCCTGTGGAATGTGTCACCTCATGAGTTCTTCAGGGGTGGCCCCTTATTATCCAGTCTGAATTTATAGGGTTCCAAAATCTCTTAATTGGGTTAACCTAGAGTTAGGGAGGTTTCTACTCTGGTCCCATTGGGAAGTAAGGTCTGTCCACGTATAGCATTTCACTGGCCCTTTCTAGGTTCAACAGTGATATCCTCCATGAGTCTGATGTACCGTAACTCTTCATGTGTGGTAGAGAATGCATCTTATATTTTTTCTAGACTTGCCAGATCATGTGTCAGAACTAATTTGGCTCTCATTAGTATAACATATCTGACTAGTTTATACCACAGACATTTTTACTTTACTCTGAACAAGATATTTGCATAGCTTTGCATAACTTTGGCTGTTTAACATAATGCTCAGTGCTGTTACTCAGAAAGTTGAAGACTTTTGCCATGATGGATATGCTCCCAAAAGTCTGATTTCAAACATCTTGCAAATAATAAAATCCAAGCTGAGTTATATTAAGGAAATTATGAGTCAAACTAAATTTCATGCCTAACTGAAGTCTTCTACAATATGTAACCAACAAATTGTGAAAACAGAATACTATTGTAATATTTCTAATATAATTTTCTGATAAATGATTTTACCCACATATTACAAAGTCACGTATATTTCTAGAATATAAAATTTGAATATTTTCTTCAATTACTTTGGTGCCTTTAACCACTCACTTTCTACTGATTGTTTGTCATAAGTTTGTGGCATGTTTGAGCATCTTCTATATTAAAAAAAATTTTTTTTTGCCAGTATACCCTACCAGCTATATCTCTACCTCTCTTCCTCTTTAACTGAGTGTCTTATAAAAGTTATCTATTTTAATTCCATTCCCTTTTATTCCATTCCCACTGCAATCCGGCTTTCTCCCCTACCATGCTACTAAAACCTCCACAGGGCAGTTGAGTAGGCATTTCTTTTTGATAGATCTACTGGGGACTTTTTTCCACTGGTTGATCACTCCTACCTTCCAACACTTTTTTTCCATTGAATTCTATAATTCCACCTCTTTTCCTCTCACATATTTTTTAAAAGATCCTTTCTGCTACTTGCCCTTTAACTAGGAACTATTTCTTCAAGGTTGCGTCCTAGGCTACCTTCTCTTCCTGCTCTGTACATGCACCACTTGTGAGTCTCTTGCCTTCTATGGTTTCAGACCTCAAATCTTTGGGCCAGATTTCTCTGTGCAGCCTCACGTATGTGCATACACTGCTACTTTGATGATTTCTGGGCATTTGAAGCCCAGTATATTCCAAACTGAACTTATCATCCTCACCTTCTCCCTAGGTGTTCCCCACTGTCCAAGCCAGAAACTTCAGTGTCCCCTGACCCTTTCTCCCCTTCACTTCCACATTCCATCAAAAGTCAAATCTCAATTAACCTATCTCCTGACAATTTTTCAGATCTCTTTTCCCAATGGCCTCACCACCATCATATTCTAATCCACCTCAATAATTCAGTTGGATTACTGAAACTGTCTTCTAATTTGCTTACCTCTAACTTTTCCCCAAGATTCATTCTCCACAATGAAGCTTAAGGCTTGACTGTGTTGTTATGACCCTCTGCCTCCTAGGTGATAGACTTCAATGGCTTCCTGATGCTCTTAAGTGCTCAGGGGGCTCACACAAGCTTTCCTGTCTTTCTAGCCTCCCTTCTTACTGCTTTCATTTCACACACCAAGCACCATTCATGGTGAACCATAGCATCCACCATATAATTCTTTTAGCATTTCTCACGTCTTCCAGAAGCATTCTTAGCTATCTTAATTGCCTGGTTCACTTTTTTCCATTTTTAAAGTTTCAGCTTATATATCACTTACACCAGAAATTCTTTTTTAATTTAACCCCATCTCTCAGACTGTCTAGATATTTCTGTCATGCACTCCCACGACACTATTTTCTCTAAGATTGACATAATACCTATTTGATTTTTTCCCTACTAAACTGTAAAGTCCATACGGTCAGAAAACATTTTTATCTTGTTCATGCTATATGAATAAACAGTAATGAATGGATACTGATATGGTCTCTGTCCTTACACAGATAATAGTTTAATAAAGGAAACATATTATGCAAATAAGCAAGTTGATTAAATAAAAACACTTGATTGAGAACAGTTCTATTAAAACAAGTGAACGTTTTGAAACACAGAATCCTGGAACTACTAGAGAATTTAGTCAGGGGAGTGGCATAGCAAGACACCATTGTAAATTTTTAAAATTATTCTCTCTGCTACATGAAGAACAAAAAGAAACAACAGTAGAAATAAGATCACCAGATAAAAGTCTATTGTATTTTCCAGTAATAGATATTTACCTAATATTTCATTTTTTATTATCTAATAGGAAAAGCTCACGTTAAAGCAAAGTAAGAATCTTGATTTATAGTTTAAAGCTAAAAAAAAAGTATAACTCTTAGGAAATCTTTGAAAACCTGACAAGGTCAATTTTAGAGTACTTAGTTCCATTCCAAATTCCCTTCTTCCCGGAGTCCGGAAATCTCTTTAAAGCTAGAAACAAAGTTACAATTTATTTCTGCTTATTCTCTGTTTTGTCTCACAGAAGATCAAAATGGTGGTGCTGGCAGGGCTTCTGGAGAAGTCCCTCGGGAGGCCTAACCCTCTCCAGTGGCCACTAGATCTAAAGTCGCAGCAGCCCAGAGACTGAACACGATGTCTGACAACCCCAGAAAACAGACATGACAATAAGCATACACTTATTTTCTGTGATCCTGTCACAAATATTTAGTTAAGAGTTGGAAGGGATCATCAAAGCAACTCCTTAGAAATGAAAGAGGAACAAGGAGCAGAAAAGAAGATAGAAATCTGAGAAATGAATAGTTTTTATTTGTACCATGCCCCGTGTCTGCTTGCCATCACAAGGATGAATGACAGACAAGGTACTGAAATACGAGATGCTTGGGGAGGGTAGGCACCTACAGTTTTCACAGCAGGCATTACAACCTCAGTCTGCCACAATGACATTTTTAAACACTTTCTATGCAACAGAATAAAAGAAAAGCTAGTTTTAAACACCAGACAAGCTATACTAACATTTTTTAATAAAAAATTCTTATAAAGATATATGCATAGAAAAGAATATCTTGCCCATTATTACACAATCCACCACTGTAATGTACCATTTTAGCTATATAATTTGCAAATAGCCCATTTGTCATTAACTTGAGGTCATTGAATCCCTCGAAAAGTATTTTTCTGATTTGCATTTCTTTCCTGGCTATATGGTCTGACTGAAGTAACTCCGTGACCCAGAATTTTAGTATGGGTGAAAACACTCGATGATTTGGAGGATTAACTGCCTTTTTCTTTAATAACTGCTTAAGGCAAACATGGGATTGCATAACTCTGGTGGCCCAGAGTTGTTTGTTGCTTGGGTGTAGCAGCGGATGACTAACGGACCAGATCATTTAAAGATGGTATTTCATCAGGAAATTCATTCCCAACATCATAGCCCATTTCTAATTAAGGCATTCTAGACATACTCCTGCTTCCTTGGAAATTCAAGTTTACTTAGATAAGAATCTTTATCATTTCTCCCCTGAATCCTCTTTAGATCAATGAATGAGCTGATCTTCTTCCCACCTCTATATTGTCCACCTGCTCATCAGCAGCACCCCCACAATCCAACTTCCAGGCAGGGGTGAGGTTATAAATGAAATTTCTTCTTCCCTAATTTAATGGTAGGTGACAGCTCTTTCCCATTTCTATGGTCTATGGTGGAAAGGTTTCTCATTTGAAGACCCAGTATTCAAGGTGGCAGTTGGTTTGGGTTTTGCAGTCTCTCCCTAATGAAGTGATTTAGCTTAATGTATTTATCCCTCACCCTCCTTTTTTTCTCTCTTTTCTTCCTCTTTTCTAATTTACAGGGAGGCAGCAAACACATTAGAATTCTAAGCTGTCATCTGAATTTATACAACAGATGAGTGAGAATTAGACTTGCCTTTGGGGGTTGAGAGTGCTTATATTACCCAGCACTGTACTGACTATCCTTTAAAACCTGGCACAGCCACCAGCTAGAAAGTATCAACTTCTAACTTCACTAGCAATATACCCTGGAAAATTATAGTGTCAATTCCTAATTACATTTGGGCAGAAGCTTATCTTGGACAATGCAGTCCTTATGTTGTTTATAAGAACATCTTGCAGAGATAAATTTGTTTTGATGAATTAAACTTTCCTAGCTGAGCTTCTATAAACAAATAAGAATACGACTACAGAAATACCAGGGAACTTTTATCAAATGACATTGTCTCTCATATCCTGGCGTCTGAGCTTTGTCCTTACCATTGATTATAAATTTTCTCAAACTCTATTTCAAATTTATTTGTTAGAAATGATAAATTGAATAGGACTTTCCTGTAATAAATGTAATTTTACAACTTGTTCCTGGGATTAACTGTTGATGAAAAAGCTTGTTGTGAAATTTGTAAGTCTTTTTTTTTGGTTCATTATTATAGATATTCAGGAAACATTTATCAGAGAGTTCTTGTGCCTTAGAAATAATTTTGTCAGGTTTGACTATGTCAACAATGCTTAATAGGATGTGCACAATCTTATAACTAATAACCAGTGTTAACAACACCCTTTCCTCCTTTAACTCCACCCAGAATACCTATATAACCCAGATCTAAGCTAAGGTCACCCTGATTCTTGGAGAAATAAACAATCTTGACCCAGCCCCCAGTTTTACAGCCTCACAATCCAAAGTCTTCATCAAAACCTATGAATCCTCAAGAGCTTATCCAGCCATGCATTTTCACAAGATGGATTTCTCCCTAAGAATTCTCATATCAGCTACCAGGGATACAATTTGTTACTGAGGTCCTTCAGATGTCTTCATAAGCCCCTGCAAGATGCTCTGATATCCAATAAAGACTTAAAAGCCTAGTGAAACATATTAACAGATAGAATTTTAGTATTTATGTAGATAGGAACCCATCTTCCTGAATATCTAAATCCTAAAGGGGGAAATAAAGTTTTATTTGCTCAATTTTCTGAGTTTATACCTCTAGCTTAGGATCAGATTGGGTAAAAATTAATTTTTCACATCGAGAAACTTGCACAACTAATGCCTGTCATATAGACTCCTGTAATTTACAAGTAATGCACACACACACACACAAACACACACACACACGCAAAAGACAAAGTGGCTACTGCCAATACCCCGAGGTAAGGAATTAGGAGCGGAGTGTGTGCATCTCTATCTCTTACCGTGACATAACAACTGAGTTTACCAGTTCTACAGCTCCAAAAAGACGCAGGTCCAGCAGCAGCAGGTAGTGGCCAGACTCCTTGTCATTCCTCATGTGTTCCACGATCCCACTTAGAGCCTTTGCTTTTGTTGTATCCTTTTCCTAGAACCTTCTTCCCCTGGACCTCTTCATGGCTCACTCTTTTATCTCCATCCACCATTACTCAAATCGCACCTTCTCAATGACACCCATAAAAAAACTAATATCCCATCTTCCCCTCCCCTTGAGTCCCAATCCCCCTTTCTCTGCTATCTTCTCTTTTTTTCGTGCTTCTAAGAAATTGGCTCACTCACTGGGGTTATGCTCTATTGATGGTCTCCACCAGCTAGCATGTGAGCTCCACAAGGGCAGGGATATTATCTACAGAAACTATTCTTTCTGCTTCCTTTTTTCACCCAACTATGTTCCTCTCCAACCATGGCTTCCTGACCTAGAATTTCTCACTCTCTTATATTACTGATCTGGCTCTTCCTCTACCATGATGGCCTGCCCCTTAATCTCCCCATGCTATCTCTATGATTTTATTCCCTAACATTCAGCCCAAAACATCGATCAACAACTTTATACTGCCTTAATTAGCATCCCAGACACCTACTATCATTTCATTTTCAGTTCTGCCCGGCTCCGGTCCTGGGAAGCATACTTTCCACAGTTATTTTCTTAGCCTCCACACATTAAAGTAAAAGGCATAAAATTGTGCATACAGTGACCACTGAAATATTGGTTGTCTTATTTATCTATTTGCTATAACTGTGCCCTCATAGAAGCTCAACCGTTTTTTAACTAACTCTGTTGATGGTCTCTCCAGCATCTGCTTGTATCTTTTTTTCTAAGTCTTCAGCCACTCAGTCTAACCATCCAATCTGGGTCTTGCCTCCATATGGACTCAGAAAATAAATCCTTTGCCACATGTCCCTTCATCTGTCTTTTCAGGTGCCTATTCTTCCTTTACTCCATTTTCAGAGAAGAAGATGCCCTTCATGTCCAAAGCAGCCTCTCTCTGTCTACCTTAGGGTAATTGCCTTTTTCTCCACTTCTGGCCTCTCATCTCTTCAGATAGATCCTCTTTCCCAAATCTTTAGTCTTTGCTCTTCTTTCCTTCTGCCTACAAACCTGCCAACACCACCCTAATCCTACAAACTGTATCTCTTAGTCTAGTGCAGTAGACTCTCAGTTAATCAAAACTCAAGCAACCAGCACAACTCTCAAAAAACTAGCATAAGAAATCTTTCGAGTTTTGTTGGTTGCTTGAGAGTGCCAGGTACATTTATCCAGCATCTACCAATCCCCGTGGGTGCTGGTTCACTGTATATCTTTGAATGACCCCTTACAACCCATAACATTGCAAAAGTGCTTGATGGATACTTCGTGCCCTGTGAGCTGAAAGTCAGGAGCTGCTGTGGAGAAATGAAAGAGGCATAAGGGAGCTACAACCACTGACTTCCATGCTTGGTCTTCTGTGGACCATTACCCTCTTCGTTTGCTGATAAAGTAGCAATTTGAAGTGAAGGCAATGTAAATCAAGTCTAAGCAGTCATTCTCACCAGACTTCAAACCCAAACCAAACTCTGTGGTAACCAATAAATAACCAATAAGTGTCTGTTAAACGAGGAGGGAAAGCGAATTTATAAAGCCCTCATCTTCTCTTCTCTGAAGAGATAACTCAGTCCCACCTCCTTCATGAAACCTTTCTCAGCTGCCTTTTTACTGTAGACCAAAATGAACTCTCCTAAAATTTTTTGGCAGGTTTGTGTGTAGCCCCAAGTTGGTCCTTAATGATTTGCGTCCCTATATTGAAATTATTTCTGGAGGTAGATGTCTTGCCTCTGCAACCATACTACAAGCTTTTGGAAGGTAAACCGTCTTTTAGACCTCTTTGTTTTCCCACAGTTTACATAATGCTTACACAAACTAAGAATTCAAACATTTTTCTCCCTCCTCCTTCTTCCTTTCCTATCTCTTTTTTCCCTTCTCTTTTCTTCCTCTCTCCCTTTCTCCCTTCCTTCCTTCTTTCCTTCCCTCCTTCCTTCCTTCCTTCCTTCCTTCTCCCCCTCCTTCCCTCCCTTCCTTTTTTTCTTTTTCCATCCTTTTTTATAACACCATGGAGTGGCCCTGGAGGTTATGCAGGAAAAATGGAGAGGTGATACTTACACAAACCCCACTTGTGAACTTTTATAAGCCAAGCAAATTTGGTTTTTGTTTTTGTTTTTTTTAGGCTCTGCAGAATGACATATATGATTTTTAAAGTAAGCTGGTAAAATAGGGTTGTTGAATTGTGAATGATAAAAAAAAAAGCAGGATGTTAAGAAATGTTGGTACTTTTTGTATCATAGAAGAAGAGATTACCACAAACTAGAGAGAACTATAACAAAAGCTTAACTATGAGTAGGCAAGAAAGTTATGGATGGTTTTAACTCCTTGTTAAATTTTACAATTGTCTCAGAATGTCTTTAACAAGTATTTCTTTATAATCAGGAACATCAGATGTTATTTTCAAAAGAAAGAATCATTTAAATGAAATTCTACTATGTGACTTTAATCATAATAAGCCTTTGGAGTGTAAGCTACTTTGTAGAACTACTTTCAAAAACTACTGTATAAAAAAAAAAACCAAAAACACACAAAAAACCAAAAAAATAGAAAAGAAAAAGACAAAAAAGAAAAGAAAAAAAACCCCTCAGGATTCTTAGCTTCTATTCCCAGTGTTACTATGACTGCAGTAAACATCCTAAAACTGCGATTTTTTTTTTACTTGTGAAGAACTGAGCAATTGCATGTCTGGCACCCTGACAAATCAATTTTATTCTTCTTTAGGATGATGTTAAGATCCCTGATACCTATGACTGTATTCTTCACTCTCCACTCCTATTAGCTCTAAAACGTTGGATTTGATTTTGAAAGTAAGAATTCGTGAGAATAATTTAGAAATTCTCTGATTAAGAGTCACCCTCTTAGAGCAATGTGGAATAATTAGCGTCATCCAATTTGGAGGCAAGAGTTATATTTAATATTGAAGTGCATGAATGAGATTTAACTGTAGTACTGTCTTTGTAAAAAGGGTTTTCTGGTGTTCTTTGTAATGATACTATCGAGACCTATGACTTGCAGTAGAGTTCAAAGGTCTTAGTGTTCTGGGAGCCAGTTGATGATTCATGGTCTGTAATAAGCAGATGGTGCTAACAAAACATCATTTACTTAGAGTTGTACATACATACTGAAGCAATGCATGGTGAGAATGACCTAGGATTATTAAAAGTGGGCAAGGGGAATATGGCTTCATGGTTCCCATGTAAGCAATGCCAGAGATGTTCTAACTCAGTTCTCCTTTGTGTCCTAGATGAATTTTCAAAGACTCATATCAAATTTGTGGAAGACTTCAAAGTTATGGAACTAAATTCATATTCTTAAATAAACACAGCATGATGAGGATTAACTGAAATTGCTCATGAAAGTTAGATAGAAAATCAATATTTACAGTGTGGTAGGCTGAATCACAGCCTCCCAAAGATGTCCACATCCTAATGCTTGGATCCTGCAATATGGCAATGAGGGAATTAGGTTGCAAATGGAATTAAGATTGCTAACAAGCTGCCATTGAGCTAGGAGACTGTTCTGAATTACACAGGTGGGCTCAAGGCTATCCTAAGGGTCCTTATAAGTGAGGGAGGGAGTCAGAGTCAAGTGAAAGGAGACAAACTCGAGTGGCTATCACTCACTGGCTTTGAGATGGAAGAAACCACCAGCCAAGGAATGCAGGTGGCCTTTAGAAACTGGAAAAGACAAGAAAATGAATTATCTCCTAAAGTCTGCAGAGAAGAACACAGCCCTACCAAAACACTGATTTTGCCCCAGTTGAAACCCATTTTGACTTTGACTTTTGGAATGGTAAGACACTAAACTGTTGATGTTTTAAACTACTGAGTTTATGGTAATTTGTTATAGCAGCAATAGGAAACTATTAAAAGCAGCAAATATTTTATATGCCTGAATCATTTGTTTGCCTACATATGTTTTATTTACTACTACATAACAGTTTAACTCAGTTTTCAGATTCATTGACAAACATAGATATTTGTTTAGGGAGAGGAAGAGTTTACATATTTATTCACAAACGTTGTCACACTTGTTTATGATATCTTGAACAACTAATGGGTAACTAGTTCATCAAAGTTAAATAAATGGTGGTCTTTTCTTACCTCACAGGGCAATAATGTGCTATCAGTCAGCTGACAATCATGAACAGCTCCATTCTTCTGGTATTTGAGAACCCATATAGGAGAATTTCAGTGTTAAAATTCATCTCAAGCATTACTTCATTTCTCTCTGGTTTTTACTCTATTCATAAAATTTTAGAGACAATTTTAAAGTGTGTCCACTGCCCCAATTTTAGTTTATGGTAGTAAGGCACATATTGGTGAATTATTCTATTCATTATTGGTGAATCTTCCATTAGGTCGAATCAATTTTCTGTCCCAAACGAAATGCTGGTTGCATGCATCCCAATTTGTCTTCATTGACGAGTGACAGAACACTAATAATAGTTCATTCCCTGATAGCAAACTACCAAAGTGACCAAATGAATATTAATAAAAGTGTAAACTTTTCATCAAAAAGGAGCAGCCCATTTGGTTGAGGGATGGCATTAGGGGGAGGAGTTTATGAATGTGACACAGCAAAATGTCACTTGACTAGAGCATTTATATAAACAAGGAGTAAAAAGATATTATCTATAATTTGGTTATACATAACAAATCACCCTCCAGGTGATTTAGTTTAAAAAATATTTACTTTCAAAACCAAACTATTACGCTTCTTTTTCTGATGCAATCTTCAAGCTGTAGAAAAATAAATTATCACAAAATATATGGGTGCTTGCCAGGGAACCATTTGAAGAAGACAACAGGCTGTCTAAAAAAATACTGTGAAGATGAAGTGTGTCCAGTCATAGTAAACATCAAATAGAACTTTCTTATATTGGGTGTTTGTAGTCAATTTTGAATTCAATTTTCTGTTCTTAAGTGGGGTCAGGAGGAATAATACACATTCACATGGTGTTTTGTGAGATTAAAAAGTCTTTTTTAAAAACTAAGTGTGCAGCTGGTCTTAGAATGTTATTATCACCTTGACATTTGGAGACATTTTTCCTCTTTTTTTCCCTCACATCTTCTTCCATCCTTTCTCTTTTCTACTGGTTACTTTTTTTCTTCTCTTTTCACCCTTCTCCCTTTTTCATTACTGACAAAGTCTGATGATGGTTGACCTGACAAATATTGTGTCTTTCATAGGTAACAAATACCCAAAATTCCACCTTGAGACATAATGACATGATTTGAGAAGTTATTTTTGGTTTGTTTGATAGAGGAAGGTTGGTTTTGGTTTTTATTAAAAGTCTTAGAGACATTTTCCCCCCCAATTTTTCCATATCTTCATCATTAAAATGTTCCTACTTTATTATGTAGAGCTAGTTATCTTATATAACTTATTTTAGTATTATTGTTTTTATGCTTTCTCTAATTAGTGACTGGCACCTCATACTGCTGACTTCCCTTTTAAATGTAGTGGGCTATGTTTCATTACAATATTTTAATTACATCTATTCATTACAATAGTATAATTACCTTCAAAGCAAAACAAATTTCACCAAATGTTAGACAGGCAGCAAATATATAACTTGTGTAAAAACCAAGGTATTTAGAATCAATTCAGTGAGTGGAGAAGCAATTCTCCA
>PVKE010034628.1:0-17312 GCA_004027555.1 Craseonycteris thonglongyai
ATGCATGGGTGATGTGATGTGGAGCTGTACATCGAGAAACTATCTAATTGTTACCAACCAATGTCACCCCATTAAATTTAACAATAAAATATAATAATATTAAGAAAAAAAAAAGAAAGACAAATGCCATATGATTTCACTTATATGTGGAATTTAAAGAACAAAATAAACAAACAAAATAGAAATAGACTTCTAGATATAGAGAACATTTTGACAGTTGCCAGCTGGGATAGAGTATGGGGTGGGTAGGTGAAAAAGAAGAAGAGATTAAGAAGTACAAATTGGTAGTTACTAAATAGTCATGGGCATATAAAGTATAGAATAGGAAATTCAGTCAACAATTTTGTAATAATTATGTATGGTGTCAGATGAGTACTAGCTTTATGGGGGTGGTCATTTCATAAGTGATATAAATGTCTAACCAATATGTTGTATATCTAAAACTAATATGTTATATGTCAACTATAATTGAAAAACTAAAAATTTAAAAATTAGGAGAGCAGTAGGAAGAAAAAAAATATATATATATGCATTAAAAATAAATAAATAGGGGAAGCCGGGATGGCTCAGTGGGTTGGGTGCTCACTTTGCGGCGCCGGGGACCAGGGATCGAGTCCCGGCCCCGGCCCGTGCGGAACCATATGCTGAACTGGGAGCTCCCCCAGTTCAGTTCTCTCTCTCTCTGTCTCTGTCTCTGTATCTCTCTCTCCCTGTCAATAAATAAATAAATAAATAAATAATATAAAACAAACAAACAAACAAACAAAAACCTACAGTGAGAGCACCTTCCTTTAAAAAAATAAATAAATAAATAAATAAATAAATAAATAAATATTTGCTCCTGAGTGCGTCATGACAGAGTATATGATTAAGACTAATGTAATGAGTTTTTTCTTTGAGAGAAAATTTCAAACAGAAATAACCTTAAAAACAAAACAAAACAAAACAGTTAAAAAAAAAAAGTGTGTAACTTTTGGAAGGGCTGCTTTATTCAATCATACCTTCTACAAACATTTTGAGTATCTATCAAATGCAGATGGTAGAAGTCAAAGATAAATAACCTATTTCTTGCCAGCAAGAAATTCACCATCAATTGGAGCAGAAATAGCTAACAAAAATAGTTAACATAACATATAATCATTATGCATAGCTAGGTAATGAATGTATAGTTAAGCTAATACAAATATTTAAGATAATAGTTAACTTAGTTAACATAATATAAGATCTAATGAAGTATGCCAGAGAGTTAACAAGTGGCCTCTACAGGAACACAGAGACCATAACCACATTTTCCAATCTTAAAATATTTATATTCCATAACTCCAGTTTTTTCCCTTCAACTGAGTAGTCTGTCTTGGAATCATCCCACAAATGGCTTCAAAAGTTCTAAAAGGTGTGACTCGATAGCCATTTTAATATGCAGCATTTGTTTATTTAATATGCAGCATTGCTCATAGAACCTATTCTTTAGGCACTCAGGGGAGACAGAGAGACCCTGCTAAAGGTTCACACGGAAAAAGAGCTGGGTGATTCATTTAGTAAAATTGATTGCGCTTCATAATTCCCAGACTAGAAATAGTGTGTTCAAATGCATAAAAGAATTTATGGTGCTGAACACTGATATTAATCAATAAAATTACAAACAGAGTATATGAATGAATCAAGACAAACTGGAGAAAGAATTGTCAAGCACTACCCTACTGATAAAAATGCTCTTTGAAGTACAAATACCGGTAGGAGAGGTGATACTTTCCAGTCGTGTTGAGGCCTGCAGTGCGCTGCCACCTACAACTGTAATCAGTCTAAGTCAGCCACAGCTTAAAGCTAGAAGGTTCTGACAAAAATAATTAAATTTAGACTCTTTTTTTAAACAAAGATAATCAGAAATCCGCAGCACTGTTTTCCTTTGTTAGATTTGTGTGTTTGGATAAGCAAGTCAAGTGCTTTCCAGGACTTGGGGGCAGACCAATTCATTAAAGAAGGAAAACTTAAGAGTATGTAGTATGTACGTATAACAACTTTCCATTAAATATTTCTTATAATGTATTAAGGTGCTGTTCTTCCAATATAGGTGTTCTTCCAATATATGCATGCACATGCACTCGTATACACCTGGGTCTTGGAATTCAAGAAAAAGTCATTTCATCTTGATCCTATTACTTACGAGCTATGTGACTTTGGACAAACCATACTGTCTCAGTGACCTCAAAATTCTCTGAGTCTTTGTTCTTATAGTAAATTTTCTAAAAAGTGGACGGGATGTAGTTCAACTACTTTTCTACCCTAATAATCTCACCAGTTCCCTGAGTTCTTTCCTGTACCTCGTGTCAAACAACCCAGGAACAACATACAAAGCGATAAGCTCACACCCTGTGGGTAGCTCACTGGAATAAAGGCTATGAGTATATAAGCGCAGTGGTCAGATGTACCCCGGAGTGTTTACCCACACCTTTGCAAAAATTGCCCTATTTGCTCAGTCCAGTTGGAGTACTAGAATATAAAGTTTCTTCTCTCTATTAACTGAGTGGTTTCACATGTGTATCTTTTAGGGAATGCAAAGATTATTGTGGTTCCTGCCCATGAGGGGTATATAACTAGGGACACGACTTTGAATGTTTCAAGAATGCCTAGGACAGAGACAAAGTGAAGACATCTTTGAGGATTGAAAACCCACTACGTTGGAAGTTCTTTGTCTACTCAAACTGTGTTAAATTGACGTTATTAGTAGAAACAAAAATCACAGAAATGCAATTGGAAGAAAATATGAAGAAGAAAAAGGGGATCTTACATCCGTGGTGACTGGTGGATGAATCCTGATCTCAGCCAGAGCTCATTTTGGTGCCCACTGGTAATGAATCTTTCTCATTTAACTAGCCAGCTAAAGGGCAGGTGGGATGTGAAGTTAGTTCTTCCAGGTGCCCAAGGCTGATTTCTAAGAGAGCTCACGCACTCAGCGGAAAAAACAAACTAATGCCAAAGCTTGGTGCTGGGTTAAGATGCACACCACTTTCATTTACTCTGAAGACAGTTATTAGAGAGCATTCAAAGGCTTTACAGCAGGGTGTCCAATATTTTGACTCCCATGAGGCACACTGGAAGAAGAATTGCCTTGGACCACTTATAAAATACTCACACTAACAACAGCTGATGAGCTGAGAAAAAAAATCGCACATAAAGTCTCTTAATGTTTTAAGGAAGTTTACAGATTTGTGTGGGGCCACTTTCAAAGCTGTCCTGTGCCGCATGTCACCTGGGGATTGGACAAGTTTGCTTTACAGGGAAATAATAATTTTGGAGCAAACATAATTAGGAACATGCAACTTTTTAAATGCCTTAAATTCGTTTGCTCATTTGATCCTCATAACAGCTGGATGAGTGTGATCTCTACATGACCAGAGGAAACAGGTTCGGCAGGTTTGGATGATCGGCCCAAGGTTGCAAACTAGAATGTGGTCCAGCGCAGCTGTGGCATCGCAAAGCCGATCGTCTCCATCTCATGCTCCACTGACTCTCAAACCACAGGTGCCCAAGTTGGCAGCTAGAGCTTTCATCTCTCATGGGTGGTATCTGACTAGCACGCCCCCAAACACTCCACAATACTTCTTTCTTTACGGATGTGCTTTTGTTTCTTTAAAGAAATATTCCTAATAACCTTACGAGATTCAGAACACTCTGCAAAATTCCTCAGTCTGTGGCATGGCTGTGCTTCCGACCCCATACGAGCCTGAAAAGCCACAGATGCCAGGGGCCCAGAATTTTTTCAGCTCTAAAGAATAAAATGGGGAAGCCGGGATGGCTCAGTGGGTTGAGCGCTCACTTTGCAGCGCCGGGGACCCAGGATCAAGTCCCGGCCCCGGCCCGTGCGGACCCATGTGCTGAACTGGGAGCTCCCCCAGTTTGGTTCTCTCTCTGTCTCTGTATCTCTCTCTCTCTGTCAAAACAATAAAAAAAAATAAAATAAATAAAAAGATTGGGGAAGCCGGGATGGCTCAGTGGGTTAAGCGCTCACTTTGTAGCGCCGGGGACTGGGGATCGAATCCCGGCCCCGGCCCCTGCGGAACCATATGCTGAACTGGGAGCTCCCTCAGTTCAGTTCTCTCTCTGTATCTGTCTCTGTCTCTCTCTCTCTCTGTCAAAAATACATAAATAAAGAATAAAATGATCAGGAATTTTACTGCCTCTGACTCTTTGGCCAGTGAGTATTCAGCCTTCTCTGATGCAAAATATGACTATGTCCATTATACTTCCTATTTCATTTATACTTACAGGCTACTAAAAGAATTGAAAGGCTTTAGACTGAAAATATAGTAGCCTATAGCATCTCTAATAGTCATTCAGCAACTTCGCCTATCTGGCAGAATTATGTTTTACTCCCTACTTGACTTCATAGAATGGCAGAATGTTAGTTTAATGGACCAATTCCCCAGTTCCTTCATATTGCTGTTGGAGAAACTGTGATAGATGAATAAGCATAACAGTCTCTGAGCATCAAGAATAGATCAGAGAAAACGTTTTGGACACTCATTTGTGTTCTTCTTTAGCTTCTATTCTAATACAATTTTTCATCTTCTCAGCTGAGCACTGTCTTTGGAATTACAAAATATGGGCCCTGTTTCTTATTAGCTCTTTGTATTATACCTCATACCCTCATCTCATCAGATAATGCTAATGCTTCCTACTTCACACAGTTGCAAGAATAAAAGGAAACAGCATTTGTAAAAATGTCCAGTCTATTTGACATAGGATTGAGAGAATTTGCCAAAGGTGAAATATTTTGTAGCAATGTCTATATGCTAATTGGAATGATCCAGTCAGAGAGGGACAAGTTGATAATGAAAGAGAGAAAAAATGCTGGAACAATGTCACCGTATAGATGGGGGCAGGGGGTGAGGAACTCTGGTGTACATGTGAATTTAAGTGTGGACAATTCATTTGTAGTGACAGGAAACTAGGAAATACAAGCATAGATGCCAGTAATTAGATCGTGGGCATGGTAGTAGTGATTCATTGCCTGTGTTTTCTCAGTAAAATAGAAAGGAACGTCATCAGCTAAGAGGAAGGAGAGTCAGGGTCCTTCAGGGCAGAGAAACAAATGGGTGTCAGCCACATTACCTATATTTGGAAACTCTTCCACAGTAGAACCATTTAGTGCAGGAACCAATACTCAAGCATACCATTTCCCAAGATTACTCTGAAACATTTATTCTAGAATCAATGTTGCGCAAGATACATTATGTGTTGGGAATTGTGACAAGATCTATACTCATGAGACAGGTGAGGCATTACCCCTGACTTTAAGGGAAGCTAGTTCAAATATGAAGATAAACATGAAAGCAAATATGTGCCTCACCCTTGATTTATAGGCCTGAGGTATCTTTCAGGTACAAAGCGGGTCATAAGGGCAATGGTGTTCTGTCCTCTGAGTTTCTCTAAAAGCCTTCCCAGAGAAAATAAGGATTGATCTCATTTTAGAGAATGAGTTGAAAAATGGCTCACAACTTGGTGGGGAAGGGTACTCCATACTTGAAGACTGATTGGTGGCTAAAAATGAATTATGGTAGAAGGTAAAATAGTAGATGGTGAGCAGAGCCCAATTCATAAAGACCTCCCATGATGTGCTAATGATTTAAAGCAATTCTATAGGCCAGAGATTCTCAAAATATAGTGTGTACCTGAAGAAATTGCTAATATATATATATATATATATATATATATATATATTTATTTATTTATTTATTTTTTTTTTTATTTTTTTTTTTCCTATATTTGGCTTCCAGAGACTTAGATAATGTCTTCTGTCAATTTGAGACAGATTGCATTTTAGGTACTAAGATGAATGATGTTGCCCACTCTCCAGCTCCTGTATATTGTAAAATTCATCACTAACCAATGATGTGAGGTATATCAATGCATTATTTTATACCATGATACATAAGTAAACTTTCATTAGTGTCCACAATATGGAAGATAGTAAAAAAGACATTGAGAGACCTAAGCCAAAGTAAGCACGACGTCTTGCTCTTGAGATGTCAGATCTAAGTGAAGATCTAACAAAATAACACAGAACAGTGATGAACTCATGCTGGGGAATGGGGAGTAGTAGGAAAAAAAGAAGAAGCCTGGATCAACCTTTCTTTTCCCCTAATTTCCAGAACAGCAGGAGAGTTGGGGAGATGAGGATAGGAGTGGGTATTTCAGAGGAGGGGAGCAAGGCTCCCCACTTTCCCTTCTTGGTTCTGCATGGGCCAAATGACAGGAACAGTCTATGGCCAGGGCTCTCGCTCTCTACGTTATTGAAATTGCAAACCAGTGATTTGAATGTCATGCTAATTATCACTTGAAAATTATATTTGAATACTGACTGACTCCCTTTGCATGCAGCCTATGAAGGGACACTAAGAAAAATGGATAAAAACATTCATTGTTGGCCTTTATGTAAATCAATGATTTGCCTTGGAAAGTTGGGTTTTGACACTAATAACTTGAGCTGACCTTTTGGGTATAAATGTTAGAAGTTTTTTATTCATTCTTTCCTTGCATTGATTCCATGGTAAATACAGCTTTAAAGTTTATGTGGCATGATAAATGAGAGTACAGGTAATGTCTTTTCAGGAAGCCTCTCTTTTTTTTTTCCCCATTCTAAATATTCTACACCCATTTAAAGTACATATTTTGAACCAATGTCAAGCAGGCTGTTAGCAACATTACCTGACACTAAAAAAATAAAAGAAAAAGAAAGAAAAGAAAGGAGGAAGGATTTAATTAGAGGATAATAGTATTTGTGATTAAAAATGTTCTTAGCAAGAAATTGAAAAATGAACATTTTTCTGAATCAGCATAGGTGATGAGTGTGGTCTTGTCAAATATTTTAAATGACAAATATAACAATTGCAGGAATTTTGTTTTAAAGGAATAATGAGCGTTTATAAATGTGACAAATTGTTGACCTCATTTTGAACCTAGATTAAGCATCTTTACACAAAGCACACATCTAGCCTGTGACTACAATTACCCTCACAGTTCTCACATTTATCAACAATATTTTCCAACAAAAAATTTTGAAAGTAAAGACAATAAATAAAATTCTCCCTGTAAAAGATTAGCTGAGCTTTAGACAATTATTCTGCATATGCTTAGCTTGAAAGAATCCACATTTCAGACTTTAGTGCATAATATGTTGACTTTTACATGGGATCAAATTAACCAACTAATTATAGGACTGCTTTATATTCATTTTATGTTTATTATTTCAGATACAAATTTTTAAAATTAATTATAACAAAAATTCAGGTTCAATGACTTTGGTTATTTATGAAATTATTTATTATTGGTGAAATAAAGGTATTTTATCATTTTTAGACTGGGATTATAAATTGAGGCATCAAAGATAAAAAAAGGGAGAAGTAAAGGAAGACAGAAGAGTTTGATAAGAAAAAAACAAACAAGAATAAGTCAACCTACATTAATGAGACAACCTACATTAAGCTTGAATTCCCCATTAACTTATGATTTTATCTTAATTACCTGACACTCAGTTTCCTATGAACGAGAGAAAAAAAAAAAAGATAAAAACATAAGTTGAAAGGTTTTGATCATGGTTAAATGAGATTAGATATAACTTAGTAGGCAGCCAATATTCTAATTCCCATCCTTTTACCCCTCTATGATCTTATAGAAACTTTTCATGTTGTAGTAAAGATATTATCATTATTAACATGAGTGGCCAAATGAACAGTACCAAATTTGCCAGTTCTGGAAAAATTTTAGTAAACGATATATTCATATAAGATATAGTATAGGTCAGGTTCCATAGAAGCACAGCCTAAAATGGGCACTCTTGCACAAGTAATTTAATCTTTAGAGAGCTCTCTCAGAAGAAACCAGTGATGGAGTGAGGGAAGTTGGGCAATACAGAGATAGAAACTAGGAGAACTCTAACTTCAGGCTTATTCCACCAGGAGACTTTTATAACATGCATTTCACCCCAGTGTTCATGTCCCTCTGGGGCTATCACCCCCCACTATTACTCATTGGTTGGCTATAGATCACCGAGATTTGGGGGCATAGCCTCCCAAGCATCTCTACGCTGGCAGGCTTCTTTATGCTAAGGACAGCCAACTCTCCCTTCAGGGAGTGCACATGTAGGAAGAGAAAGACAGATTTCAACCTTGTAGGTTTCCCTCTAAATTATGTATTTCAACAGAGACAATTTAAACATGGCCAATATGACAATGCAGTTTTTTAAGACCAAATGTAAGAACAACTACTAACTTTTAAGAAAGGTTTACTGTAAGATTCTTTGAACATGAAGTATTCTTAAAACCTCTCATGTTGAATTGAACTCCATATATTTGATTGACAACAACATTAAGGATTGAGGTCACCCTTGTTTTCTCCAGCATGGTGAACCTATGAGCCCATGGTGAGCACAGAAGCAATGTCGCCGCTGTGCTGTGGGACGCTGTATTTACTGATTCAGTAATTAGGACACCTTATGAGAACATGAATTCAATCAAGTTGTATTCCTTAAATATATACAAGGTTTAATTGTCATTATACCTCAATAAAGCTCGAACATTAATGAAGTATTATATATTAAAACATATGACCCAGAAAGACTCTTCTTAGTTGAGTTATATAAGTAAAAAACATTTGGTAACTTTGAAAGAAATGTAACATTTTGACTGATATTATAAGGCTGCTTACTGGGAAAAGGGACAATTCAAAACTGGAATACCCTTGGCATGAGGATGACCAACTGTCCCAGTTCAGCTGGCACTGAGGCTGTCTGCTGAACGTCCGATTTTCCGTTTTACCTGCTGTGGGGCAGAGGCCTGGGGCAACATGGCCGAGTGGGTAAACACTGTGCTTGCTTCCTCCCATGACAATATTAAAATTACAAAAAAATTACAGAACAATACACCTGCAGAACCATCTGAAGTTCAGCAGAACCGAAATCCTACAACTAAGAACAGAACAAGACTGGTAGGTGGAACGGAGATGTCTGTGGCAGAAGAAGAGTCCAAAGGGGTCTCCAGGCCCTAGAGATTCCCCACAGAGAAGCAAGGGACCCCAGCTACCATGGGGTTCCCCAGCCCGGGGTACCTGTGCCAGGAAGTGGAGCCCCCACAACACCCGTCTCTGAAGAACAGGAGGAATTGTGACTATCTGAGTGGGATGGAAGGCTGTGAGAAACCCAGACCTCCTCCTAAAGGGCCTGCACACACACACTCACTGGCAGACACTCACCCTGTGCTCTGGCGGAGGGATGGTGATTTGGAAGGTGTCAGAGACCTACAGGGAGAGACTGCATTGTGTGGCCTCAGGATGAGGACTGGAGGGACGGTCACTATTTTTCCTGTGTAGAATTACCCTCTCGTGCAGGTGGGCGCCATCTTATCTGCATTGAGCCCTTTGTCACATGGCTCAATCTGAAAGTGCCTGGGCCTGCTGAGCTCACTGGCGCCACCTTGGTCACTCCCGTGGACTCCCCTCCACCCAATTCACTTGCTGTCATAGGCATTTTAATGGTCAGCAACCAGCCCTGGCCTGCACTGCAGTCTTTTTTTTGAACAACTCTTCGGTGTCCGTGGGATCCAGGCTCAGCAATGGTGCCAAATATGAATCTGTGTTAATCTTGTGAACATTACTCATCCTATGCGAGTGACTCCCTGAGGCCCTGTCTCATCTGATTCACATGCAGCCTGAAGCTCTAATAGTGGCTGAGCCGTCCAAGCAGCTGATGGGTGGTGGCAGGCCTTGGGGTGCCCTAGGCCCAGTACTAGCGGCAGCTGGCTCTGATTAACACCATGGCCCCTCCTATAGGCCTCAAGGTTCAGCACAAACCCACTGTGGATTGCTTGTAGTTCCTCCCAGGTGGCCCCAGGTGGCCCCAGGCAGCAGCTGACCTTGGCCTCTGTGGTAGCCCGATCTAAGAGGCCCCAGAACCAACAGACCCAGTGGCCAGCTTCACAGCACCACTTGATTAGTACCACAAGTGTCACATCCAAAGAGTGGTCTCAGCAGGTACAAAAGTGCACTGGGGTGAATCCCGCTCAGCGTGCACTGTGATCATGGCCACTCCTCAAGCCTGAGGGCATATCCCACCACTGATGTGCCAACAACAATCAAAGGATCACCTGAAATTAATACAATATTGAACGTTAACTGTAATTGAAAAAAAAGGACAATCTTGAGCAAATCAAGACTGATTGGCCACCCTACCTGAATTTATAGCAAAAAGTTTCCTTGTGCCTATAAATTAAGAAATTAGTGTATTTTTTTCTTTAGTTTTGGATACTATAGATACATGTGCATAATGTACTCCCTCTACATCTTACATTAAGAATAAAAAAATAGTAGTAGATTTTAGATTCTCTTTACCACTCCCTCATCCTACCCCACACCAAATCCTTGAAAAGTTGATTTTATATGAAGTTTCTAATTATGTGATAAGGTATCTGTCAGGTGCCATTCTTGATTGTTCTTAGGAAGAAACCAAAATTCCTAACCAGCTTCAATAGGTCATCTCTGGTTTTGCTCAGGAGGTATTTGAGCAAAGCTTTATCTTGATTCAGAAGCAATCTATTTATTCCTCTTGCTGTTTCTGGCCACTGGGAGACTAGAATTCAGTCATCTTCTGATTTGAAAGCAGGTTTTCTACTTTTCATAATTTAGGAAAGCACATTGTGACTAAATCAATTTACAGTCGGGTTAGCCAGTGTACTCAACGTTATAATCATGTGAAGGCAAGAAAAAAAATAGGATTTTAAATGATTTTCTAACTTTCGTACCATTTAAGTAACTTATACTGAGATTAAGAAGGAGGTGAATACGTCCTGGTTTTATCTTGACTTCAGTGTCTTTCCCCAGAACATTCCAGTTTCTGGCCCCAGCCTCTGGCCTGGGTCATGCTGTGAGGCTCCCATTTCACTGCTTTTTCTGATCCAAGGCTCACCACTGGCAACCCTCTGTGCTCCGAGTAAAACACAAGTGTGATTTAAGTTCAGAAAAAGCCAGACTGTGCCCAAATGAATGAGAATAGGTGATCTTTCTGGAGCAAACCTGACAAAGTGGTTGCCCTCAAATGGGAAGCATGTCCTCTCTTCCCAAGGAGTTTAAAGAAGAGTCATGATGGAAGCAAGCCGTTTCTTCTAACAAATTGCTTGAGTTCCAATTACGTTTTATTCTTGCCTTGTAATACTTTCACATGTGATGCCCTTGGCCCATTAAAACTGCTGCAATCCCTGCCTGAGATCACCTAGTAATTTACTGCAAGAAGTCCAGTCCGAACAGAAATGCCTGCTACGTCTTAGTTAATATTCCACACTGGATGTTTGATTTTACCTGCTGGCCTACTCGGTATTGCTAGGGTCCCTATATTCAAGGTAGCATGTGTGCAGGTGGACCCATCCTGAATTAACTAGCAAATACCTACTTAGCATTACATGCTTTATACATGCATTATACACTCATATCTTGATAAGGTTTACTTTACAGTTAAGACAGCATCTCTAAGGACAGAGATTGAATTCAACTCCTATCCTTAATGGAAATTTATGAGGCATCAAGAGAACCATGACCATCTCTGGTCATACTTTGATGCTTAGATATGAAGAATATTTTAGCATTCATCCTCACAAATTTCCTGCAAGGTACATGTTTGTATTCCCATTTGACAAAAGAGGAAAATGGAATCCAGTTGGTGGATCAACTTATCCAACTGGTAAAGTACAGAGAGGATTTCACTCTGGGCTTCGTGGTGCCAAAATTCTTGCTCTTTTTATACCCAAATTGCCTCTGCTAAAAATGTTTCTGTTCAGTATGTTTAACTGACAGACTCACAAATGCACGGTCAGAACATACAATACACGTTTTATGAAGCACTAATAGCCTATCCTTGATGAATGAAGAGTTAAACAGGAGGGGAAGCCAGGATGGCTCAGCGGGTTAAGCGCTCATCTTGCAGCCCTGGGGACCAGGGAGCAAATCCCAGTCCCGGCCCATGCAAATTCATATGCTGAACTGGGGTATGCTTCCCATGCAGGAGGCCCCCAATTAGGTTTTCGCCCCCTGGCTCAGCCCTGCCTCCCATGCAGGAGGCTCCCAGCCCAGTTCCCACTCTGTACAGCCCCTGCCCACCTGTGTAGAAAGAAACCATGGAAACCATGCTGAAAACTGATGATGTACAACTATGGAGACTGCTCTGGGCCCTCCCCCTTCTCTCTCTCTCTCTCTCTGTCTGTCTTTGTCAAAAACAATAAAATAAATCTATAAAAAAAGATTTAATCAGGAGAATTAGATGAGTAAGCAAACAGTCCAACACAGAGCAATGTATTCTTTCATGGGGAAAATTACAGACCACTATGGAAACCTTAGGAAAATACCCAACGCAGCCTTTGAAGGTTGGTACTTCTTGGAGGAAGAAACATTCAAATTAAACCTGGACAGTTAGAGATTATCAGTATGACACTGGGATACTAGGTCGTCCCAAGCCTTTCAGACAGGGTGTGATAAACTGGAACTGGAGGTTAATGAGTACGTGTGGATTCAAGCCAAATGCTATAGGACAATGAAAAGGAAATGCAAATGCAAATGCAAATTAGCATGAAGTGATAAAGAAGAAACAGAGTTTGAATAAACGCATTCTAAAACAAATAAGCTACTACAGTTCTCAAATACGGGCTAACACAGTACCAGCCCCAAAGCTTCTCTGAAGGAAATATGTGAATCTCATGCCATACTTCTAACCTTGGCCAATATGCAATTGCTAAAAGACTAAGCAAAAGATTGATGCGGGTGTAAGATGATCTCTTCTTCCCTATGCTGAGTGAATTGACCTGAAATGGAAACAAGCAGTTCATCTTCGTCATAGGAGTGTGCTCCATTTGCAGGCAGCTCCTGGCAGCGTACCTGTCCAGGGGTGGGAAAGGCTGTTGCCCCAGGTATCTGTGAGAGGGGTAGAATTGGGTGGAAGTTGTGCAGAGGTCAGAGCATCAGTGCCTGGCACACGTCTTTTAAGAACATCTTATTAACCATTTGATTGTGTAGCTCCTCTTGTGTCTCTTCTAAAATTAGTCAGATTCAGTATCAGCTGCTCAAACTTGCCTTGGGGCATATAATCTGGCATGAATCTAAGGCCGCTGCGATTGATGTCATAAATATCTGGCAAGACAGACACTAATTTTTCGGCAACTGTTATTGAAGGATGAGGCTTAACACGGCAAAAGAGCCAAGTTCATGTGTTGCACGCTCAGTGCTAAGCAGCGTTACAACCCCCTCGCTTCCATGTCCCTGAGTTTCCCTCTCAAAATGATGTTTGTTGCATTTTTAATGCAGTGGTAATGATATTATCAAAAATTAAAATCGGAGGTGTGCTTTTATGAATATGCTTTCAAAGTAATTTGCTAATTAGGGACCTGGAGAGCCCATCTTCTATAATTGTGTTTTCTTATTTTTAAAGTGGTTCATCCAGTGATGACAGATAGTAAATTTTGCTCCAGACCAAGACGGAAAGAAACTAAGCTGATCTAAATGAGAACAAGCCCATGTTCTAATTAGCATGATTCAATTAAACTCTAGTGATATCAAAACAATTGACTTTTTAGCATTTCAATTTAATTGTTTTACAACAGGCAGAGTAATATATGATGCTTCCCTCTTGAAATGACATCTTTGAAGTACAGTACAAGCGATCTTTGCCTCACCCGTAATTTGTGAGTATTGTTTTAAAACATCATTAGGTCAAATAACTATAGTCTAATTAAGTTTTTTGTAGCTTAGGGAGTTTTATGAATGCCATGGGATTTATCTCTTTTCTTCACTTGACTGCAAGCAAGTTCATGAGAGGCTGAGTGAATCTAAACCTCAGAATCCTTGTCCAGAGGAAATGCTGCAAAGCATTTGGGTTGAAATAACATTGCTGAATGTGATGTTAGAAAACAATAAAACTAAAGGACTTAGCATTTCTGCCCAAATATCATGGTATTGCTTTAAGCTTCTGTGTGCTGACGGGCATAGCTGCAGAGGACTATCTAAGGGGTTATGGGTAGATGAGCACTTTAGATGTAAAGCCCAAGAACCGGTCAAATAAAACAATAACCTTTAAAATATATAAGTTTATTTGCTTGATGGACAAGAGTGGTATGTCTCAACAACTTAGTTTAGAAAGCCTCCTGGAGCTGAATGCAGGTGGGTGAGGAGAGAGCGAAAGAGAGGGCTTGATTACACGTTAGGATTGTTAAGCATCACATTCTGATTGATTCATTAGAAAACTGGACATTCTCCCTTAGACCGGCCATTTCTCTGGTTTACCTTTCGAACATGCAAGGGTAGTTATCAAAGAGGTCCAGACTGGGCTCTAAGGCTGTTGAGCTCTGTGCCAAGGCAGTAGGTGCGTGTAGAAGCACATGCTGGGAATTTGGGAAGCTTTTTAAACCAGAGAGAGGAAGAAACAGAATGCTGGACTCTCAGAGATTGTTCCATTCAACATCTTTAGGTATCGATGAAGACATGGAAGCCTTATGAGATGAAGTGATTTCCTCAGAACCACAGAAGTCTTGTTACTTGCAGGGAATCCAAAGTACAGGGGACTGAAGTTGGGTAAAAGAGGGTTGCCATGTTGTGATTCAGGTAGAACTGCACAAGAGAAGGGCTCCTGTTATTTCAAAATAATTTCTCACTAAATTGTGTTCTTTTTGCATCTTCTAAAATTGAAATATTGAGTATAAGTTTTTATGAAAGATTTCGCCCTGAAGTTCAATTTAATCATCATGTACTAAGTACATTCTGTGCATGTAGCAAAGTTGGGTGCAGAGGAGTGGTGAGCAGGGAAAGTAAATGATGAACACTGCCCCTTATTTTAAGGGCACCGTAATCTGGAAGGAAACACACAGAACTAACTGTAATACAAGACTACCATGATATGGGCTATAATCGAATATAAGTAAAATACTATTAAATCCTAGCTCAAGCTTGTCCAACCAGCCTGTGGACCACACGTGGCCCAGGACTGCTTTGAAGGTTGCCTAAGGCAAATTTGTAAACTGTCTTAAAACATCATAAATTTTTTTGTGCCCTTTTTTTTTTTTAGCTCATCACCTATTGTTAGTATATTTTATGTGTGGTCCAAGACAACTCTTCTTCTTCTAATATGAGCCAGGGAAACCGAAAAATTGGACAACCCTGTCTTAGAAGAAAAGCTGTATGTTCTGATTGAAGGGACTTTGAATAGCTTCAGAAAAGAGGTGACATTTGAATTGACCTTGATAGATTCTTTTGCTCATTTAATAAGTATTTAGTAAGTTCTTACTAAGTGTCAGATGCTATTTTTGGTGATTGGGATACATCAGTGAATAAAACAGATATCCATGCCTGCCCTTGGGAAGCTTATGTTCTATCAATAAACACTATTTCTAAGAACATGTTAGGGGAGAGAATTCCACATAAAGGAGTAGCAGGAACAAATTCATGAACTGCGAATATGCACAGAGTCTGAGGAGGCATGCACATGGCTGAAACACAAAGTTCATGTACAGTCATTGAAGTAAAGGATGGTGTAAGAGAGAAAAAATTTCTTTTTAATCTACCCTTTTAGGTTCTTGACTGAGAACCTCCCTGTAAAACTAAAACCAAAATGCTAATAAGAAAAAACAAGCAAACAGACATAAGTTTAATAACACGTATACCACCTGTACACATGGGAAATACCCAGGAGAACTGAGTAACTCTGAAATGGCCCTAACCAACACCTTAAATAACACCTCCAACTAAAGACAAAAGGATGTTGGAGAGGAGGGCAGGTTTTCAGGCAAAACATGGTAAATACGTGTATGGCTATTATGCAGATTTTAATCTGCACCTTCTCTATGGATAAGCATTTCCACAGATGTAGTCATCCTCCTCACTCCTGTCTGGTACAGAGAGAGAGACATTGTTACAAATGGAAATTTCTGTTATGAATGTAAGTTACTCTTACAAAAGGGTAAATTCTACTTGGTTTTTAGAGTTTCTCTGTGTCTGCTGTTTATTTTTTCTTAAACAATTAGCCTAAAATAATCCTGATGCCAAAGGGGCATATTTTAGGATGAAATCTTCTGCCTCCCCCAATTTTTTATAGATTTATTTTATTGTTTTTTACAGAGAGAGAGACATGGAGAGACAGAGACAGATAGCTGACAAACATTAGTTGCTGGCGTTGTTCAGTAAACAGGGGTATTATCAGGTCTATGAAGTTCATAAGCTTTGAATTCTATTTCAGTGAGTCCCAAAGTACAGTGTGAAGACCATCTTCATCAAAACCCAATGGAGTGTTTGTGAGTAAAAAAATATTCCTTGCTCCTACCTCAAAAAAGTATCCCAATGATTTTTTGCTCAACAAAATTCAAGATCCACTGCATTAATATAATTCACAAAGTGGGAAAGTTGGTTTTTTTCTCTCTGACAGGCAGCATAAAGGAAAGCTCTGAGATTGAGCAAGGTTCATTGAAAAATGGTCTCAGTAATCATGTATCTGTGAGGAGAGGAAAGGTATTCTTAACTAGGTCAAGATAATAAAGGAACTGGATTTTTATTGAGCTTCCATCTGACAGTACTCTGTTAGGTGCTTTGTAGCATTATTTCTTTTAAGTCTTTACAAGAACTAGGTGAAGAGAGTATTAATTTTTGCAAAGGGAGCTTGAAAAAATTAAGCAGCTTGCCCAGAGTCACCCAGCTAATCAAAGATCAAGTCAAGTTTCAAACCCATATTGTTAGATTCTAAAGCCAAGTTCTTCCTAATATACCATGTGCAGATGTTAAAACCTGGTAACAATTAAAACTACCTATGTTAAACGGCATCTGTTTACAATGTCACATTTATGACTATAAGTTGTGAAAAATGTGAACATTAATAACATGCCTATTAGCAGTATTTTTTTAATGCAATATGTAATTTCTTTTTCTAGTTAGGTCCATGAAAGCACATTGACTTACGGTTTTTGAAATCATCTGGTTTTACTTGAAAACTTCATATTTTTCATACAGCTTTCTGAACCACAATTTGGTTCTGTCTCATGTTGTCATAGATAAGCCTTATAAAAGTAAAGGCATCATTAGTATCTCAGAATAACAGAAAATGAGGTATATTTTAGCTTGATGAAATATGAGGGAGACTGTATACTGAAGAGAAGGGAATCTGGACAACATCCAGGACGAAGGTTCCAAGGGAGAAGACTCATTGTAACTGGAAATAAAGGACTTTAAAATATGTTAGAATGGCTATAATCAACAAGACAAGGGATAACAAGTGCTGGAGAGGCTGTGGACAAAAAGGA
>PVKE010034629.1:0-17301 GCA_004027555.1 Craseonycteris thonglongyai
ACTTGTACATCTGTAAACTGTCTAATTGTTACCAACCAATGTAACCTCATCAAATTTAACAATAAATTTAAAAAAAAATAGAGTAAGGTATGGGAAACAGAAAAGAAATTAAATATCGGTCTACATATCTATCTATCTACCATCTATCTATATAATTGAATCAGACCTTAGGTGTAGTTGTTGGCATATAAAACTGACTGGAAACAAATATAATAAATACCTTTTCGGAGAAATGCCTAGCCAGAAAAATTATGAGTCTAGACTAAAAAAGCTGATAATTATTTAAAAATTGGCTCCAATTTTTCACTAGCAATAGGGTCATTAATATTATACAAGACCCAAGGAAGCCATGCACCCACTTCTGATGTAGCCAGGGAGGGTGATAGCAAACAAAAGTGATAGAGCCCAAAAGTATGTGAAATGTGACACAATGTTTTTCCCAGAGAGGAGAATCAGGGCTTATCTATCCTCAATTGTTCCTGTTTTTCTTTCTAGTCAGCTGAAGTTCACTGCCACCAGAAGTTCTTAATGCTCTGAGAAGTCCCCAATTAAGAATGTGGTAAAGGAAGAGACTTTGAGTTAAACTGTTTAAGTGAAGCAGGCCAAGGGCTACAGCTCATGTTCCAAATCATGTGTTATAGCTGAAGCCTGAGAAATACAGCCAAAAGTACACTCCACTGAGACATAGGGGAGAATTGCTTATATGGAGAGAAGTTTTCACCTGTGACCTGATTGGTCCATTTTTATGCAAATGAGGACTCCAAATACACACAGTTTGATTGGTCCAAATCGCACTGTTCTGATTGGCCTGCTCCACCCATTCTGATCCATTGTTGTAGAGCCACTCTGAGAGCTTAGTGAAGAGACAAACGAGATTATACTTGTACAGCTCCAACCAGACTGGGAAAGTCCCAGTCTTATTAGTCCAAACACCATTCCAAGGACTCTATAGTAAGAAGTTCGTGGGGAAGCCAGGATGGCTCAGTGGGTTAAGTGTTCACTTTGTAGCGCCGGGGATCGAGGATCGAATCCCAGCCCCAGGCCCGTGCGAACCCATATGCTGAACTGGGGAGCTCCCCTAGTTCAGTTCTCTCTCTGTCTCTGTATGTCTCTCTCTCTTTCTGTCTGTCAAAAACAATACAGAAAAAAAAAATTAAAAAAAAAAAAGAAGTTCAGCAGGCAGGAGCACAATGCAGAAGGGTTGGCAGCCTAGTCCATGGCTCTTCACTGAAATGCAGAATGTGTAAGGTGCCCCCATAAACAGTGACTTCTATTTTCTCTAAAGATGTATTTTATTGTTTTTGACAGACAGATACAGAGAAATACAGAGAGAAGGAGGAGGGCCCAGAGCAGTCTCCATAGTTGTACATCAGTTTCAACATGGTTTTGTTCCACACAGGTGGACGGGGACTGCATAGGGTGGGACCTCGCCTGGGGGCTTCCTGCATGACTGGCACACCTCCTCAGGGCCAAGGTCCAAACTGGGGCAGGGGTATAGAACTGAACTGGGGCCCTCCCGCATGGGAATCACACACCAGTTCAGCATGTGGATCCACATGGGCTGGGCCAGGATTCGATCCTTGGTCTCCAGGGTTGCAAAGCAAGCACTTAACCTACTCAGCCATCCTGGCTTCCCCAACAATGACTAAGCTTCTAAACCAAGCTTGTCCAGCCTGTGGCCCAAGGGCAGCAAGCAGCCCAGGACAGTTTTGAATGTGGTCCAACACAAATTCATAAACTTTTGTAGAACCTTATGATATTAATTTGAGAGTTTTGTTTTGTTTGTTTGTTTGTTTAGCTCATCAGCTATCATTAGTGTTAGTATATTTTATGTGTGGCCCAAGAAAATTCTTCCAATGTCACCCAAGAAATCTAAAAGGTGCAATACTCCATTTCTAAACTGATTATGAATTTGGACCCAGTTAATCATGAGGAGTCTTTCCTAGCAGGTGTGTTCTTTCTCAGGGTTAACATTCTCTAAATCATTCAGTGATGTCCCACACATCATGGTGACACCTTGATAAGTTACTTAAGAATAGATGCATCATACACACATGAACATATCAGGTAAAGCTGTAATCACAAAATATTGTTCATGTCATAAAACAGTGTGTGCCATGGAAGAGGCTTAGGCTGTCCCAATTCAGTGGCTGTCCCACCCTCTAGGGCTACACAGTCTTTCTCTGGGTGCTCTGTATTTGTCCAGGAGTGGAAAAGACAGCATGTGTGCAGGAACCTGGCAGAGGTCTCAGTGGGTCAGACCCAAAAATGGTGAACAGATTTAGCCAGTATGACACTGACCAGAACTCAATCACACAGGTACCCCTAGCCTACAAGAACAACTGGGAAGTGCCTGTACGTGCCCTGTTTGGCAAATGTTTACCTATTTTTCTCTCTCTCTCTCTCTCACACACACACACACACACACACACACACATCCTGGGCATCCTGGGTGTTTTCCCATTTAACATTTTGTTGCAGGAAGCTACACCCGATGGAGGATATCATTTGCTCAGACAACTCTTTAGATAAAGGAAGGAGATTTTTATTTAGCCAGTAGAGCACGCGGGGCTAGCATCACCTATCACCTAATACACATTCCCTGTGGAAAAGTTGCTCACGGATTTTATACATTGTATTCATGTGACCTGTGTCTAAGATCCTCCTCAAGGTGAAGAGGGGAATCTTGGTAGGAATATAGGAGTTTTTGGATAAACCTTGTCAGGTTTCCTGACAAACCTGTTTATTCAGGAAGCCAGCCATTGATTTACAGAGTGTAGTTACTAATCAGACTCTGGAGTGAGCTATTGTAAGATTCTTCCCTTCCCATTAGTGAGAATCTCTCAGTGGCCTTCCTCTCTCTGCCATCTCAGAATTCTAAATTCTTCCCCTCTCAACTTCTCTTCCTGATATTATTTACTTAAAAATTAAATGCAACTATTTTTATTAGAAATTATATTTTGGAAATGCATTTATATTAATGCACATACTCATAGATCTGTTTCTTTCATTTAAACTTATATAAAATATTTCACAGAATGAATAAACTGCAGCTTAATTAACCAATCTTTTATAGGTGAGTTCATTGATTATTTTCAGTTTTTAGCTATTATGCAAGGCTGCAATGAGCTTTATTCTTTTATGTCTCTGTGTAAGAGCCTTTTATTTACATAAATGAATTTAAACATAAGAAAGCACTACATAGTATGCATAAATGACTACGTATAGACTTAAGACATACAATGCAAGATAATCTCATATACCGCTTTTTCAAATAACACTTTGAGTAGAAAGGAAGAGATGATGGAGGTAAGGTGAAAACTGAAACAAAATACTTGAAATTATCTTTTGAAAAAATTAACAAAATACAGCAAACTCGTATCATAAACATTAGACATTTACTAATTAGAAAACTTACTGTCATCTGAAATTTAACCATTTAACAAATGCTGAACCTCTGTAATTTCATCAGATAAATATTTTCAGCCACATCCAATCGATCTCTCTACCCCAAACTTAAAGTTCTATTTTTCACATTTCACTTACAAATTCACATTACAACTATTTGCTTGACCTTTAAAACCAGCAAGACAGGCATAGAAGGAATTCAGAGAGCTATTAACCAGCCAGCAATTTAAAAAAGCTTATGGAGACATTTCTTAGCTCCCTCCTAGTGTTTGATTTTTGATGCACACAGCTGAAATGCCCAGATTAAAATATGCCAGGTTTGGCTAATTGGGAGCACAACCTGGTATAATTTAATTGTGTGCTCAATTTTACAGTCTCTATTTTTGGGAGACAAAAAATAACTAAATAAATATGAGCATAGATGCAAATTAAACATCTTGTGATAAATTTACCCCATCATTTAATTATGAACCTCTAGCACAGCTCTCTCTTTGTCAGCCTTGAAACCCTGAATTTTATTATGGCAGCAGCAAGAGTTTTCTTTTTTATTCTTTAATTAAGTTTATTTTTAATTTAGAACTGATCACTCTGACAGATGCTTTAATTCACTTAGAGGTTCACATTTCACTTTGCATTTATCTTTTTCTTGCTGCTAGGAACTTGTACATAAGAAAAGTGTCTCGGGATAAATGGGGCACAGAAAAATGCTTGGGGAATACCAATCAATTAGACTTGATTGGGAAATATTTTTCTGCATGCACCAGCTTTTTTTCTCTTACAGGACAAATGTTATTCTCAAGTGTTAATTCATCACTGTCACTTGTTTTCTTCTGGTGTCATGTATTATATTAGGATTTTTATGTGCATTACCAGAAATTCTATAACAACTTTTCCTACTAGATACTATTATTGCCATTTTACAGACAACATAGGGGCTACTGAAATTTGATGCTTTTCTATCTAGTGCATAGTAGAAATAGAATGAAGACAAGGGCCTGTCTCTCTCCAAAGCTCTTGTGTCTGCTCCACACGTCACCAAGTCTGTCTTGAGGGGAGTAAAAATAAATTTAGTGTGCAATTAAAACAAGATAAATGATTAATAAGCATTAAATATATTTTAATATAAGTTGAGCTTTTCTCAATATAACATGTAATTTTTTCATACAAAGTGACTGAAGCATCCAGGTTAACAAGAGACTTTTTATAAATCTGTGGCAAAAAATAGGGTATGTATTAGTTTAACGACCTCACACAGTCCTCAGGTCCTGCATATCAAAATTTATCACTTCTTAAATAGCAGAATTTCAGAAAATCAGATTCATTCCTTCTGACTTTTGCAATTTTGGTTCATTGTACCAAGAAACAAATCTCTTCATTTATACAATGGCAGAAAAACTTAGGGGCATAAAAATTTAAGGAGAATAAATGCCAATTGCCTAATGGCTGATCTATTTAACCAAGCTCTAATGCAGGTAATTGGAAGAGCCCTCTTTTGGGGTGGGGGTGGGGGGAATGTAGCAAGCATTCTAATGGTTTCATCCATCATCTGCTTAAGAAGGTTTTCAGATTCTTCTTTTACATTAAGGTAAATATTTCTGAGTTCAGCACAATTTTTTCACTTTCTCCAAATTCCACAGCAAAAGTCCATACAAGAAATTGGAAGGGCTTTTGTATCTGATAAATGGACAAGGAATGAGTGACTATGTGTGTGTCTGTGTATGTGTGTGTGTGTATTTGTGTCTGTGTGTACCTGTATGTGAAGACTCTTAATTGGACCTTTGAAATCAGGAGATATCAGAACTCTTACCTTCTGCCAGTGAAAGGGAAGACAGTTAAAGTTTCCAGGAATCTCTCCCAGTGATGAAACCAGGCAAAGTAATTCTGGCATCTGCTTCAGTATCTGCTTTCTTTTTAATTCTATCTTTAACTGTGTACATAGAAGCAAGATGACAGCTATCACTGTGATGCTGCACAAAATGACAGGTACCACTAATAAGTCTCATTGAAAGGAAACTTGGATTTCCCACACCTTTATTACTGAAAGAATATAAAAGCATATAGGGACAGAGTGGGGCTTCTATTACCTCAAAAAGAAGATATGAAAAGAAAAAATTAAGGAGAGAACATATCTGATCTAGTTCATAGTAGACAGAATGAAAAACATCTTCAGCTACATCCTACTACTAAAACAATTTTTAAAATAACAAAATGTGTTTAAATAGCACGTTCTGAAGATCATCATACAATGGATCCCAGATATGTCTTCAGCCCCAGCAGGTAGCATCTGGGCTTTTCTTTTTATCCCAGCCATTGCTCTGTCATTGAGCCACACAGGTATAACCTGACAGTATCTCCTTTGGAGGTATTGCATCTCTTCACTTTTGCCCAGGGAATCTTGTGCCTTTATGTGGATTTCCTTTAGGAAACTACGTAGTCATTATGATGATGTGGATAAAGCCCTGTATCACTGCTTGCTTCCTGTAAGGTTGGTGGGCCTCAGGGCCCCCTCGGGGGCAAATAGGATGTGGCAAAGGGGACTTTCCAAGTGGCTGTAACCTGTCTGGGAACTTTCGAAGGTGGGACTTCCATTGGCCACCTGATGCATCTCTCCTCCACCCCGGAGCCCTATAAATGTTGCTCCCTCACTTCACAGGGCGTGCATTCTTTGGTCCCCATCTTTTTCTTCGGACCGAAGAATGTCGTCCGGGAGCCCCCACCCCCCCCAATAAAGGCTCGCATTTGATTAGCCACTCGATCTCTATTGTGGCTTTCTTACATTTGGTGCCGAAACCCGGTAGGAGACAGACTCCATGCGTGACCACGTGAGTTGCTCCTCTCCCTTCTGGGAATGACCAGGGGCTGAAAATCAGGCACTCAATCCAGCTGTTGTGGGGTAAGTCCCTCCTTCCCCTGGCCTACCGATTCTCACTCCTCCAGAGTCCCTGTCTTTGCAGCCGCATCAGGGATGTCCCCATTTTCCTTCTGGATGCTAGATGAACTGGAGACGTCCTGGCCACCTGCTCTTCCTCTCGGCGAGGTGAACTCACAAGTCTGAGGCACCTCTTTGTTTCCATCCATGGCCAGAGACCAGGGATTAGGGACGCCTATCTCTCTCTCTCTCGCCACTCTGAGACCGGTTGGCCAAGGGTAACACCAAGTTCAAATCCGATCCGAAGACGCCCCTGGGGTGTCTCCTTGCTAACTTTGCCAAATTAGGACTCTCCGAGGAACTGTTCCTCTCCACTAGGGCCTGGCCCAAATATCCTCTGGACAATCAGCCTCATTGGCTGCCCGAAGGCACTTTTGCTTTCAACATCCCCACTGATCTCGAAAATTAGAGCTGCAGGACGAGCAAATGATCGGAAGTTCCTTATGTTCAGGCACTTTTAACGACACTGGGATTTGTGCTCCCCTCCATCCCTCTGCCTCTCTCAACCAACCACTCTGGACTCTGACCCCTCACCGCTCTCCAAACCCCCAGAAACTCTCACTTCCCCTCTTCTCAGACCTGACCCTCGCATTCCTCCTCCATACTTTGGGTCAACCCAGCCTGCTCCACCGGTCCCCTCTGGTCTACTCCTTCCCCTCCCTTGAGTTAGTTCCTCTAACTCCCCTTTGTTAAAGATGGTGGTTCCCACCTTAGGGAAATCCCCTCCCTTCGTGTAAAGATGGCAACTCCCAGGAGGTCGGACCTCCCCGCCTGCCTGCTGCTGCCATCACTGCCACCCAAACTAACCAATAAATAACTAAAGGCCCGGACAAAAATCCGGCAGTCTTTCTTAACCGCCTCACTGAGGCTCTAACCCTCTATACCCGCCTGAACCCAGTCGCCCCGGCAGGGGCCACGGTACTGGCTACCCATTTTAGCACTCAATCTGCCCCTGATATTAAATGGGCAAAACAGGGACCCCAGACCCCTGTTCGAAACCTGGTAAATATGGCATTTAAAATGTTTCTGCCCAGGACATAGTAGACGAATCCCGCCGGCAGGCTCGGATGCAACAGAAGGTGGCGCTCCAAACCCAAGTCCTAGTGACTGCCCTGAGGCCAGCTGGTTCCAGCGGATGGAACCTGGAGAAACCTCCATAGCGCAGCGCTCCTCCTGGAGCCTGTTTCAAATGTGGCAAAGAAGGCCACTGGACCTGTCAGTGTCCCTGCCCCTGGCCTCCCACCAAGTCTTGCCCTGCTTGCAAGCAACCGGGCCACTGAAAAAGCGACTTCCCCCTGTCTGCCCCTCCCTTCATGACTCTCCGTGAGAGACAGGCAGGCCAGGCGATGGTTTCGCTCAAACTCCTGGGGCTGGCCGACGACTGATGATGATGATGCCCAGACTCGAGGATCCCATCACTCTTGCTGAGCCCAGGGTAATGCTGCAGGTAGCGGGTAAGTCCATCTCCTTTCTGGTGGACACGAGGGCTACCTACTCTGTTCTGCCTACATCTTTCGGGCCTCTCCTCCCTTCCCAGGTCTCGATCATGGGTATCAATGGGATGCCCTCTCTCCCCTCTCCTGCTCTTTAGAGGGCCATCCACTCCTTTTTGGTCATACCCTCCTGTCCTGTCCCCCTCCTTGGCAGGGACATTCTCTACTGCCAGGGAGCCACGCTCCAGCTCTCTCCCAAAGCTTCCTCTTCTCACTTCCTCCTCCCCTTTATTCAGTCTACAACTGGACCCAATACCTCCCAAACCCCTTATCTTCCGCTGCCCCCAGACAAAGTAGACCCAAAGGTCTGAGGCACCTCCAAAACTATCATTGCTACCCACCACCAATCCGTCCGCATCCGGCTAAAAGACCCTACCTAATTTCTCTCTCGCCCTCAATTTCTCATTTCTGAGGCTCACCACAGGAGACTTAAACCTATCATTTTCCAGCTCCTTGGCCAAGGCCTCCTTATCCCCACTGACTCCCCCTGCAACACCCCCATCCTGTCAATCTGCAAGTCCTCAGGTAACTACCGCCTAGTTCAAGACCTCTGCCTCATTAATGAGGCTGTGGTCCCTCTTTATCCAGTGGTCCCCAACCCCTATACTCTTCTTTCTCATATACCCGCATCCACTACTCATTTCACTGTCCTGGATCTTAAGGACACTTTCTTCACAGTCCCCCTACACCCAGATTCATACCTCCTCTTTGCCTTCACCTGGGAGGACCCAGACACCCATGTGGCCCAACAGCTGACATGAACAGTTCTTCCCCAGGGCTTTCAGAATAGCCTACATTTGTTTGGGCAGGCCCTGGCCCGGGATCTCACCTCCTGCCCCCTGAGTCCAAGCTCTATGTTCTATCCTTCTATGCAGCCCTTCTCTGAATGCATCACCAACACACACTGCCTCTCTCCTTAATTATCGGGGGGGTTCGCATACCAATCGAGTCTCTCCAGCCAAGGCCCAACTATCCTCTGCCTCCATCACATATCTAGGCATCTGTCTCACCTTGACATCCAAAAGCCTTACCTCTGATTGCACTCAGGCCAGCCGAGAGCTTCAACTGCCAGAAACGGCAGATCAGATTCTTTCTTTTCTGGGGCTGGTTGGGTTCTTCCACCATTGGGTTCCCAACTTTGCCTTTCTTGCCTGACCACACTACCTGGCAGCCAAGGACGCACCCTCAGGACCACTCACTTCCCGCTTCGATGTCCACTGAGCTTTCACAGCTCTCAGGGATGCCTTGGTCTCTTCCCCTCTTCTTTCGCTACCTAACCTCGATCGTCCTTTTTATCTGTTCACAGACGAACGCCATGGCATAGCCACAGGCCTCCTGGCCCAACCCGTGGGCCCTTCACATCGGCCACTGGCCTACATCTCCCAACAGCTGAACCCCACAGTCCAGGGACGGCAGCCCTGTCTCTGGGCTTTGGCAGCTGCAGCCGAGCTTACCGAAGAAGCTTTAAAACTCACCCTGGCTCTGCCTATCTCAGTATTTTCTCCCACAGGTTGACACACCATTTGGGACACAAATGCCTCCCCACCCTTAGGTCCCTCTAGGCTCCAGGAATTCAATCTCCTGTTCATCAAAAATCCTACCATCTCCCTATATCCTTCCCCTCCCTTTAACCCGGCTTCCCTCTTGCCAGCCGCTGCCCACCTATCCCACCTTTCACACTCCTGCTCTCAGGCCATTGAGGCCTTGAGCACCCCCACGACCAGGGGCTCTTTGGCGGCCCCCTGGAACACCCTGACCTCACTCTTTTTGTGGATAGCAGTTCCCTGTTTGGCCCTGGGCCATAGCAGGGCGGCATGTGCAGTGGTTAGCACCTCTTCCACACATGAGGCCAACCCCCTGCCTGAGGGTACCACCTCTCAAAAAGCCACCCTTATATCTAAACTCCTTGAAACCCTCCAGCTACCCTCCAAAATGGCAATTATCCATTGCAGGGCGCACCAATCCTCTGGGGACCCGGTGGCACAGTCAACTCATGGGCTGATTCAGTGGCCCACTCCCTCACCTTGGGTCCTTTCCCTGCCCTCATACCTTTCCTGACCACCCCTACTCAGCCTGCCTACTCCCCCCAAAAAAACAGCCACCTTGTTACGGCATAATAGCCATATGGCGGATAAGGGTTGGATCTTAATAGGTAATACAATTGCTCTCCCACAGGCACAGGCTGAAACCCTCCTGTCTGATGTCCACAACTCCCTACACATTGTTCCGAAGGCAATGTTCCACTTTCTGGACCCTCTCTTTCACTTTACAGGACTAAGCGGTGCTAATCCAAAAGGCCCATAGGGCCTGCCCCACCTACTCAGCCAGGACCCCTACTTATCAGATGCACAAACGTCAGCTTGGCGAGGACTGGCAAATTGACTTCACCCACATGCCAAGTCAAACATTTTCAATACTTGTTCACTATGGTTGATACCTTTTCAGGTTGTATCAAGGCCTTTCCTACCACTAAGGAAACTGCAGATACGGTGGCAACCATCCTCCTGGAACAAATCATTCCTTGATTTGGCCTCCCAGCTTCCATCCAATTAGACAATGGCCCAACCTTCTCTGCTCAGGTTGTACAACAGGTCTCGGAAGGCCTCCGAATCACCTGGAAACTGCACATCCCCTACCACCCCCAATCTTCCGTTAAGGTAGAGTGAGCTAAAGGGATCCTGAAAGATCATTTGACTAAGCTCACCCTAGAGCTTCAGACCTCTTGGCCCAATCTCCTTCCCTTGGCCCTGACCAGGATTCGGGCGGCTCCCTGGGCCCCCACTGGCCTCAGCCCTTTTGAACTGCTCTATGGTCGGCCCTTCCTCATTAACCATGACCTCCCGTTTCAGCCCCTCATTTTGGCTTTCTACCTCCCTTACCTGTCCTTGCTCCGTCACCTCCTCAGGGAACACACTGACCACCACCTGCCAGTGGTCAGTGGTCCCAACTCCTCCTCTCTTCCCCTGCAACCAGGGACAGTGTTTTTTCTTAAGGAACTCCAACACTGCTCTCTGAAACCCTGGTGGACAGGACCGCACACTGTTGTCCTCACCACCCCCACTGCTGCCAAACTCTTGGGCCACACTTCCTGGTATCACGTTTCTCGCCTGAAACTGGCTCCTGACCAGGGAAATTGGTCATCCCACCCCTTAAACTCAACCAGGTTGAAACTCTCCCACCAGGGTCCAGCCCCCTCACCAGTCCCTGAACCAACAGACCTGTTCCTCCAGACGGTCTGATGCCTGCTACCAATATCTACCCACCCTGGTTTTTGGCAGCCATTGAGATTGTCTTTCTCATTCTGTCCTCCCTCCTCGCCATTGCAGCTCCAACCCACTGGACCCCTTATGAATGCGGTTCAATCATCTGTCTGTTCCTAATCTGTGTTCTCTAATTGGGGATTATGATATGTCTCCATCCCTCAACATGATTTACTTGTTTCTCCTTCTAGCTAATCTATCCTTTGAATCTCCACAGGATCGTCAATCCCTCAATCCTGTTCGTTGGCACTTCTATATTCAGCAAACTTGGAGGGCTGGCGGAGCCACTCATACCCAACTTCTGCCCAACGCAGTCTACTGCCCCCTCAGGGCTGTCAATCCCTGCTTTCTATTCACTTCTCAGGCTTCGAGTCTGTATCCAGACTAGTCAGCTCACCTGCCCTCTGCTTCTCTTAAGACCAATCCAAGGAATCATGCCATACCTGCCAGGCAGGCTCCATCATCAAAAATAAAACTCACCCTAAACCAGCAGCTCCCCTCTAAATCAGGGGACGACACAGGTAAAGTGGACCCCTTTTCCTGGCTCACCCTCATCTGTCAAGGTACCCAATTTCTAACTCTGACTGGGGCAGGTAACCTTTCTGACTGTTTCTTTGCACTTCCTTTGGCCGACCACCCCTGGCGGCCATCCCTCTTCATCAACCCTTCAACATCTCTGGGCCCTCAGCCCCTTATCCCCATTAGGGGAATCCCCTTATTTCCGGACTGATTCGCCAAAATCTCTCTCTGCTATGTCAGCTTCTCTTCCCCCATGCCCTTCTGCAATCTGACCATCACTGTCTAACCAATTATCAGCACTGGGAGGAGCTTTCTTCTGATGTAATCAGAGCCTTCTTAAAAGCATCAATGCCCCCTCCAACTTCCCTTGCATCCCGTAACCCTGGTTCCTCAACTTCCTCTTTAGAGTCAGGGAAAATTTTTCCTACTCGCAGCTCCACCCCCAACCCAATGGAGGAAGGTCATCTTCCTCCCTATGGTTGTGGGCATTTCTCTGGCTTCCTCCCTTGTCGCTACAGGCAAGGCAGAGGAGTCTTGGGGCACATCCGCAGCTGCATGCAGGAAGTCTGAATCGCTATCAACCAAATGCTCTTCCATCCATATGCTGGGCTTCCAACCGAATCCCTGGTCGCTGACCTCCCTTCGTGGCCCCAGTCCAGCAGGAAGTAGCTTGAGACAGAACGACACCCCTTTTATACCAAAATGGTTGGAATGTAAGATTGGTGGGCCTCTGGGGCCCAGGCAAACAGGATGTGGCAAAGGGGACTTTCCAAGTGGCTGTAGCCTGCCTGGGAACTATCGAAGGCAGAACTTCCATTGGCCACCTGATCTGTCTCTCCCCCACACCAGAGCCCTATAAATGTTGCTCCCTCCCTTCCCAGGGTGCGCATTCTGCAGCCCCCATCTTTTTCCTCGGACCAAAGAATGTTGTCCGGGAGCCCCCACCCCCACAATAAAGGCTCGCATTTGATTAGCTACTCGATCTCTCCTGTAGCTTCCTTACACTTCCTGCCTCTGTTTCTGTAGCCTCACTTGCTTCCTGCCTCTATTTCTGTCATCTAGCCTACTTCCTGCATCTGCATCTGCCAGGCCTAGATACATGACTGACTTTGGGGAAAAGAAAGACTTTTGTATGAGAAGACTTTTGTAATATTGTAGGTTTTGTTCTTTGTCTTCCGGGATGTACAGCACTGTTGAAAAATTATTTTTTGTTGCTCACCCTATATAAGCTTGGTACTCCCTGCAGTCAGAGCTCAGATTACAGAGTGTGAACTCCTCTGGACCTGCCAGCATAATAAATCTGAGTTTCCCCAACTCTGAGTGGTGCTTGGTTTCTGGTCCTACAGTTTCTGCAACAATGACAAAGGTCAAAGTGGAAGAAGGAGGTTTAACTGTCATCAAAGAAAGATGGAAGCTAGTATATAAGTACTCTCATCTTCCACCCTTGTTGTCTAACAACATATGCATTATTCACAGCTCTCCAACAAACAAACACACAAACCAAAAAAAAAAACAAAAAACAAAGAAGTCAAATCCCAGTTGCTTACAGAAAGTGCTAATTAGCTCTATAATATTTCTTGAATTTATGGTTCCTCTTTTATTTCACTGCTCATCCTACTTCCCTATTTCTATGCTTTAAAATAAATTTTCAGGAAACCCCACCATTATTGTACCCTTTTGTGTCAAGCTCTGTTTTTTCCAGGAAATTATCCTACATCACATGTGATATCAGACACATCATGGGTTTAGTTTTGTTTTGAAAGCTAAAGTTCATTTTATAGTGAGAACCTGTGGTCATAAATGGCCACTTCCAATCAACTGAGAAGTTAGTATTTACAGTAGTTGCAATTATTTGGAAATTACTGTCTACCACCCTGAAGGTAAATGTAAACATTTAGCAAATCCAAGTTGAGCTTTGCCATATGTTGAATGTCTTTGAGCCCATGCCTAAAGAAAGCTTTCCAAGGCAACTTTTCTCTTTTGTGTGCCTGCAATTACAAGTTAAATATTGTGTTGCTGGAGTTTTCACTTCATTGTAAATTTTTAAATGATGTAACCATATGCCCACCTATGCATCTTAATGCACTGCATTACATCATAAACTTAGATCTTTGGGCGGCATCTGTGTACTCTTATTTCTATACCAACTCGTGGAAAGCCTATCAGCAAACCCAGTCCCTGGGCGATACCAGAGGGGTAGTTAATGTTATTTCTACAATTAGCACTTAATGTTCTATTATATTATTTACTCTATTAGTTCTGAATGGGTGGCTTTTATTTTTATACTTTCTCATTACTAAGTTTTATCATTCTCCTTTAAAACAATATAAAACTGCCATAAATCAAATGGTTGGTAGACACCATTCAAATTTTATTCTTGTATGTATATTTTAATTTATAAATGTAAGGTCGGTGGGCCTCAGACAGAAGGGAGCCTGGGTTAGTTGAATGATTAATGCAATCAGCTAGAGGAATTCCAGCAAGCAGCATTTCCAGTAACTGCTGACCATACCTGCCAACCCAGAACCCAGATGTGCCTAGACCAGGGACGGACTGAGATGGCTAGTAACTGCTCAACATTTCTGAAAAACAACTCCATATATGGAAATCGCTTGCTCCACTGCCTGATCCACCTCTCCCCCACCCCAAAGCTCTATAAAAGTTGCCCACTTTCTTCCTGAGGCATGACTTCTTTGGCCCCAATCCTCTTTTGGGCCGGCGAACCTCACCTGGGAGCGCTCCCAATAAAGGCTCGCATTTGATTAGCCACTTGATCTCTCATGTTGATGCCTTACAATAAAGAAGACAAAGATTCATGAGGTTGTTTTTATTACATGGTCAGAAGGTTTCTAAATATTTGCAAAGCCAAATTTATTTGTTTTATTAGAGAGCCCCCTAAATGAAGGGGCTTTGACACCCAACCTGTGCATTTTCTCTGGTTTTTGTTGGGCACTTTTAGACTTTTTAAATAGCCCATTGCCCATAGATTCAGTACACCTGAAAAGGTAATGGGCACATTATCACCTGTTCTTTAATGCCTTAGCACAGAGGAAAATGTTTGACTGAGAAACTCAATATGTCTTCTTTGTTCTCGGAACCACCATTTCTAATGTAAAACTTTGAATTTGGATCATTGCACTTCATATAAGTAGAACAAGTGTACTTAACATAAATACTTTCTAGGTAGAGAGTTTTTGTCAACTTGGAAATGTGTACCCTCTCTGCATTCACAAATTGGTTTAAACAGGTTAGTCTTTACTCTTCTTTGGAGGGTCACACCAAATTCTCTGCTCTTCAGATTCTATAAAATGAAGAATAACTTGAGAAAAATGTATCATGCTTAAATTTATCCTAATATAACTCAGAAATGTCACAACTTTTCTTATCATCTGGCATTAGGTATTCTCTATTATGCATGGCAGAGAAACCTAAAAGTTATCATATTCAGAAATCCAAGGATAAGATATTTCAAAATACTTCATAACTTATATTAAAATATCGTAATTGCTGTGGCTTGAAGATGAATCCTTTTTTTTAGTCATTAATGTATATGCCTATCACAAGGGAGGCACAACCATATTTGGCTACTAAAGAAGTACAATGTATAGAATAGGCAGAGTTCTACATAGGTACACAATTTCAACAATAAGATTTGACTTCAAGCCTGATGCCCGTATTACAACTGTGCAAAGAAGGCAAGACAAACCGAGTCTCTTACACTGAGCCAGCTTCTTATACTCAGGGGATTAGGGAATTAGGATATTATGAAAAGACCTTCTATAACATGGTCCTGTTTAACGTCAGTATCATGGTCCAGGCTAGTGTTTCCCTTAAAAGGCAAGAGGAAAAAATATGTCCATCTCAACTGGAGATGCAAGAGCTAAGTATAACATCCAGATCCTACCCAAGTAAGCTGAGTCAAGATAGGGCTCCAAACTCAGAAGAAAAAAGAAGTTTAATTAAAAAAAATACAGTAAATAAGCCAACTAATACAGAAAATGAAGGGCCATTAGAAGGCACCAGCTTGTAACCAAACACAGCAGAACCTGACTGCAGGGAAAGTCCATGTCCAAGTCTGTTCAAACACTGGCCACCCTGCCATCCTCAGAAAGTGATGTATGGAAAGGTGCTTGGGCTGAGTTTGTTTGGGAGAATCTTTTCATAAAATGAAAAACTAATTTAAAGGACTGCTTATTTGCATGGACTAATTCTAAGACACTGGACTTATTTTTAAATATACTTTTCATAAAAGAAACCTAAATGTAGCAAGTTTCAGGCCTCACAAAATATTGCTCTGCCTCTGCTGAAACACTATCATAGTGCTTGAGTCTACAGTTTCAAGGTTATCAGACCATACATGGCCTGATGTAAAGATGTCAACAAAACAAAAATTAATTAACATCAGAATGGTGAAAGAAACTGATATTAACAAAAATCCTGAGATATTGCATTCCTATCCTTCAATCCAGAAAGAACTGAGCTAAAGTGGTAATGATTAAATACAAATAATAAAATCTGTGACAATAGAGGTCTCTCTAATCTCCGTGAATCAGCAAATATACAGGAATTAAAAACCAGCAAGGTTAGGAATCATGACTTCATTGAAAATTATTGAAAGACCAGAATTATTTCATCATTGAAGATGAATCACCTCTAACTAGTAAAATTAACTCTATCAGAAAGAAATTAACCAATTTCATGGGGAGAAGGGCCCAGAGCCATGAACAAAGATACATGCAGCCCAGTTGATCTCTTCCAGGACCCTGCTCTCTCAGGTCACAGAGCAGCAAATAGAGCCCAAGTACACAGTCTTCAAATTATAATGCAGAGAGGAAGAAAAACAAGCCTTAGACAGTGTGATGACACGCCAGCAACCATTTATTATCAAAGTAAATATAATGTCTGAAAGGATATTTGCCATGATCTACAACAGGGGTGGCCAACTTTTGTGTATATAAGATCTACTTTTTATCTTAAAAGTGTGTCGCGATCGACTTGTTGTCATAGGCATAGTCTAAGGGGGAAGAAGGGGTGTGAAATGCATACTATCTTTATACACTGTGTTTCAGTATAAGGTGCATTCCAGCGAGGTATGGGTAGATAAGTAAAATATATGTTCAAAACTATTTTTAATTTTTTAAATCACTTATTAAGTTTTCGAGATATAGGCTCATGAAGAAAATAAATTTCCAGACCCAACTTTTGATAGCAGCATTCCGTACATGCAGTACCTAAAAAATTCGATTTTCCGACACTTTTTCAAGATAGATTTTTACTAACTTAAAATGCAATTTAATTTTTTTATCAACTGCAATGTATAAGTTGTTGTACTATTTGTTTGTAAATATGAAAAAGTTGTTATAAAAATGCACAGTATGGCTGATAATTTGATTTCAATATTTCACTTTTGCGTTTTTTTGGGGCCAGGAAAGTTTATCATGAAAGAATAATATGACTTACTTTTTGCTAATCTATCAATAGCTCGCTGAGTACTGTAGGACAAGATGTCTTATCAGGAGGCCTTGACCAACGCAGCTGGGCCAGCTCAGCAACAAGATGTCTTATCTTATCAGAAAGTAACAGAATGTTCAAGGATGAGGGCTGTTGCTCTTAGTTAATGCGTGCAACCGCAAGGCTTGAACTCTGCATGACCCAATAGAATTGCGCACTCGGCACCCCTCCCCTGGTTTGA
>PVKE010034630.1:0-17298 GCA_004027555.1 Craseonycteris thonglongyai
TTTTTTTTTTAAGATTTATTTTATTGTTTTTGACAGAGACAGAGAGAAGGGGGAGGACCCAGAGCAGTCTCCATAGTTGCATGTCATCAGTTTTTGACATGGTTTTATTCCACACAGGTGGGCGGGGGCCACGCAGGGTGGGAACTGGGCTGGGGACCGCCAGCATGGGAGGCATGCCCCCTCGAGGCTCAGTGGGCTAAGCACTTGCTTTGCAGCCCTGGGGACTGAGGATAAAATCCTGGCACCAGCCCCTGCAGACCCATATGCTGAACTGGGGCATGCCTCCCATGCGGGAGGCCCTCAGCCCAGTTCCCACGCTGCAAGGCCCCTGCCCACCTGTGTGGAATGAAACCATGTCAAAAAACTGATGAAGTACAACTATGGAGACTGCTCTGGGCTCTCACTCTTCTCTCTGTCTCTGTCAAAAACAATAAAGTAAATCTTTCAAAAAATAAGAATCATTAACTATGATATGTGATATGATTTTAGTTAGTATATATACTATGAAATGTGTAGAAATTTCTGTGCAAATGAATAATGCAGAAGGCAACAAAATAGAAAAATTGAATTACTAACCTTCCAAATTGTTGGCATTTCATTAATATTGCTAATGAGTAGTTTATTTATTTTAACCAAAAACCCAAAACTTAAACTTTTTTCTAATTAAGCGAAAGTATAATTTTATTCGGTTTCTAAAGAATATGCATTTAAATAATTGGAAATAAAGCTGTCATTTACTGTGGTGAAATCTGAGTGGTTAATAAAATAGGTGATTGTACCAAAAACTATAGACTATTACGTTTTTATAAAAAAGGCTAAACTTCAGATGCTAACGATACTTACAATTTATTGCCATATTTATTCTGAGTTTTTGTTTAATATAAATTTTATACATATGCTTATGAAGTTATATAATTATATAATGAAAACAATTAGACTATTTTCAACTTTTCTATTTGTAAATGGATTTAAGGTCTTTTTGATAGTCTAGGAACCAACTAAATATTTCTTTAATGGTTCAACTAATTACTTCATGATTTTATTATTTATTTTACTATATTTACTTAGAGTGTTAAAAGCTTTAAGAACTAGTAGAAGGTTAAAGAGACTAATTATATAAACAGATTGAAGTCCTTTTTGTTCAATGTAACATTTTAAGGTACAGTATATATGCATTGGGTTGTTAAAAGGGACAATTTAAATTTAAAGTAGGCAATTTACTTATCAGCTTGGAAAGCCTGTCTTACTGCCTGAGGGTTAGTACACCATATTGCAACTTAAAAAACATTTGGAAAGGTGATGGAAACATTTTTGCCATCACTTTTACATTCATGATAATATTCTATGGATTTGAAAATATATTTAAGAATTATGTTCAGATACAAGGGAGAGATGATGTCAGCTGATGATAAAATGAAATTAATATCAGGTTTTGCATCTAAGTACTTTTTTGGATGTGGTTTCATATGAGTTTTTGATTAGGAATTTACCTTGAAAGAGATCAATGTAATCTGGCTTTTAGCCATAGGAGCATCCAGACGGAGTCTTGAAAATGTCTTCTCCATCCTTTGTTGGTATTGAAGAGAACAATGGAAGATTTTGGAAGCCTGAGAACTTCTGGCTTAGATTTCCTTAGCTAAAGTTCAACCTAGATAGAACCAGTGGTCAAGGGGTGATGTTAATTTTCAGTGCTGGTTTAATAATAAAAACAATGTATTCATAAGATTTGGGTTCTCACACATATAAAGTACTTATAAAGCCATTTCCTTCCTGTAATTTCAAGACCAAAATATGAAGTATGTCTTTTGGATTTACCACTTCTCTAAGTATATGTGACTAAGTTTAGTTATTTCTTAAAAGGTACTACAACAATGTATAAAACGGGTAGGTAGAACAGTCTTCCAAAGATTGAAGGGGACCTGAGTTACTGACTCTAGTTCTAGGCTAACTTCGAAGTGGGTCCCATACTTAGAAGAGTTCTTTGAATCTAATGCCTTTCTGTTCCAGAAGAACTTTAAGTGCTTGAGTTTGTTCTCAGTCTTCTCTGGAGTAAACCTGATAACATTCCCAGGATCTTAGGATCATTTTGCAAAGAAACAAAAGTGGCATAAAATCACCCCCTTCATTTCCTGGTGCCTTCAGTATCTGAGTATTACTCAGAAACATATTTTCTTTTCTGGGAACACTAGATCCTAAAGGCAATTCTCAGTGTAGGAGCAGAGTTTTCCTTACCCTGACAAATCTTTTTGCACAATCTGTAATTACCGTTAAGAATTTCTGTTCTAGTCCATGCCTCCTATGAATGTTGTTCCTCGTAAACAGCTATTTAAATTAGTTGATAACTTGGATGAGATAGGAAAAGGAATTTACGCTTGGTTTACAAAGATGTGTCCTCTCTTAGACAGTAGAAACTCACTCTGGCATCGAATCCAAAGAAGCTTTTATGACTGTCATGTGGGATTTAGTAATGAGGAAAAAGAATACACATCACCATGTGGCTTCTATTGACATTTTAATTTAAACCCTAAAACTAAAATGTGCCTTTTATTGCTGTTATACAATCAAAAGAGTAGCTGCCTTCAAGTTAATATGGAAATTACCAATAACCCATCTGCTACTTCGCTTGCTTTCAGATGTGAATGACAGTCTTATAGTTATTTGATAATTCCCCATTTAATAGGAAAAATTAACTCTTGGACAGTGCATTACATTAGATTACATAAAACTACATTCCAGTTTTCTGGTTTACCTTTTAATAATAGAGAGAGTCTGAAGTTGGAATGCATTTGCATTGTTTAAAATGAAAGCATTATATGTTTTCCACAAGGCCTTCTGAAAAGAACTTGGAATTTGGAGTACGGATAGGTACTCCTCATTGGTAATATGAAGATTGTTGCTTGGTTGTCATGAAAACAAATTAGTTTGGCAGTTATTGTGCAAAGTGTAATATGGCTTAACCTCTGAGCCCTTTCCATATTTGGACTTTGTTTTGCTTCCTAATATTATCTTCATTCATTGCTATTGTTTAACTATCAGATGATGCATATTATGGTTGGGTTCTTTGCCCAGACAACCAGAGGTACATTTAAGAGATATTTATGTTTCAGAGAAAGTGATATTTTAGAGCCTTTCTTTTCTTTTCTTTTTCTTTTTTTTGGCAGGGAAACAGAATATACTATATCATTCTGACCAAGGTATGGGTAATAGGAGTAGGAATCTAATTCTATGAATGCCTTTTTATTTAGTATTTATTTATTTATTTATTTATTTATTTATTTTTTGTGAGCTCTGGAAAGTAACCCCATAGTTTTATACTCTTATCACTGACATTATAGTCCTGTCTTAAAGTAGTATTGATTACTAGTCAGGATTTATGAAACCTAAGCTTTAATAAGTACATATTGCATCAAAAGCTATAAAACATTAGGACAGTAAAGAAATTTCATGGAAACGAGGAAAAAAGAAAGAATAGGGACAGCATTGATAAACGCAGGCATTTATGATAAAAATAATTCATTTTATAATCAACTTAATTCAGAAATGTGAAAAAGACCTTTCTCAAATTCTTTTCACTAAAAGGATGAAAAATGATTGTACTACTAGTCATCAGCGATGTTCTTATTTTGTTTTGAGCTTAGAATCCATAGTACCTAATGTTCTCAAATGTTAAAAAGAACTCTCACCACAGTTTCTTCTTGTCTGGGAATTGTACCAGCAGTAGTGTAAGCACAAGGCAAGGGGGGATGTGTTCTCCTGCTTCTGCTCCCGTCGTGGCTAGCCACACCTGACTCGGGGTCATCCCATAGACCAGACCCAGGAATGGCCTGGCTCTGGTTGGAGAGAAGGTGGGAGATGAAGAGGAAGAGTGTGCCATAGTGGGAGGCGGATGGACTTTGTAGCCTGAAAGTTCTGAATTTGAGCCCTGACCCACTTTCTTAGTTCCTAAGTGAACTAGGCGTGTTGCTTAATCTTGCGGAGCCTCACCCTCCTGACCTATAAAATGGAGATTATACCACCCTCATAGAGCTGCCAAGAGATGCACTGCAGCTTAATGCATGGTTTACACATTATAATCACTGGCTTCTCTCAGCCCTGTTTCATGCTGGGGAGTGGTTAGGGGAAGGAGGAAGCAGAGGTAGTTTGGTGTGGCAGAAGCCCAGGACTCTGTGTGAAGAAGGAAAGGAGGAAAGTAAGAAGTGCTCCTGGGAAATATAAAACCCAACTTAAAAACCCTAATTTCCATAACCTCACAACGGTGGAAAATAATACAATGAAGAGAAGTATATACATATGCCATTACTTTTAGTTGAGGGTAAAATACTCTTTCTGCATTTAGCTGTTATTATTTGTTCTCCATGTTGGGAGAGAGAGAGGGAGGGAGGTAGGGAGGGAGGAAGAAAGGAAGGAAAGGAAGGAAAGGAAGGAAGGAAGGAAGGAAGGAAGGAAGGAAGGAAGGAAGGAAGGAAGGAAGGATCCTCCTGTCTTTGGTTGGTTTTGAGTTTTCATACTAATGAAAATGTGAAAAATGTGAGGAATCTCACTTAGTTTATCGGGGAAGGTGGGAAGTTTATCAAGTGGGAGGCATGCAAATAAGTTAACTGACTTACTCAGTCAGCTTTGTGGCCCTGAGTTCTTGTCCTAACATTGCTGTTGACTGGCTTTACTGATCTGTTTCTTTAGTAAAGAAAGGGCTTGGGAAAAAGCTGCTTCCTCAATGGGTGTCCACAGAATCTCTCATAAAGTAGACACATCTGTGTATGCCCTTTCTCAGAATGTCTTCCTGTGAGGGGCTCTGTTAAAAGTGCAAGAAAGTTCCAAGATAAGTTTGGCAAAACTGTTTATTATGCCCTCCTACTCTACCCCCGACCTTAAAGATTCACAAGTCTGAAAAGTCTTGTAGAAATTTGTCTAACTGTTATTTCAGCAAATAATGTTGGAGAACTTGCCATGTGCCGTTGAGACAGCCATAGGCTGCCTCAGGGAAGGCTGGGGGAGGTGGTGAGAGACAAGTAAAAAAATTTAAAAGATTATTTCAGATAATGATGACTACTTTGAATACCATAAGTCAGTGTGAACAGTGTGGATGAGAGGTGAGACCTATTTTAATTGGATAGTCATAAAAGGCTTCTTAGAAAGGTGGTATCTGAACTGGAATCTGAATGATGCAAGTGAACTGCACTTGGAAAGATCTTGGAGGGCAGAACCTACCAGGCAGAGAGAACAAAAAGGGAATTTGTGTTCTCTGGAGGACACTTTAAGGAAAATATGAGCAAAGAGCAGCATATGTATAAGAAGCATTTTGTAGTCAAAATTTTATATTATAATACTTATATATTTAGTTAATCTCTATTGAGCATTATGTGCTAGGTGCTGTGTGCTACAGATATAAAGAACACAGATATTTTAAAAAATGGAGTAATACAAAGAAGAAAAGCCACCATTTCGGGGACAGGAGATAAGCTGTATGGTGGAGGTAGCATGATGTAGTCGAGGGTAGAGCCAGACTGCCTTCGTTCAGCCCTGTCACTTACTTGCTTTATAACTGGGCAAGTAATTGAGCCTCTGTGATTAAGTATTAGGGACTCTGATAGAGTCTCTTTCAGTGGATTGTGATTATATGCAGAGCTTTTAGAACAGTGCCTGGAACACAGGCACCGCTTGCTACAATAAGACGATAATGGTGTGATACTCGTATCACCGTTGTCTTCATGGTCGTCTTCAGCACCATCAAGAAATAATGGTGATATCATTGTCATCTTCATCCTAGTGCCATGGCACAGCCCAAATGCCTGAATATCCTTCATCCCCTCCTGATGGGACCCAGGCTTACCCCATCTGTGCGTGTCCTACATCATCACCCACCATGTAGGCACTATCCTTACCCAGCAAAAGACATCAAAACTTGCTTCATCTGTTTTCTACCCAAATTAATTTAAATCCCCCCTCCAAAAACAAGTTATCGAGGATTTATGTCTTCATTCTGGTTGTCTGTTCTGTGCAAGAAGAGAGTTGGTAGGTAATAGGGTTGAGGGTAGGATGGACCAAATCAGAATTTTCAATCAGCCACTGGCTGGAAGGATTAGGTTAGATGAGAATCATAGTTCTGTAATGATAATGGATTATCCCAAGTGATTTTAAGACACTAAAAGATTTACCATGTTCCTTCTGAATCAAAATAATGTTAAAATAAATCGGGAACAGTTTTAACATTTCATTGATTTCTAATTCTTAAGAAATTGGCAACCCACACTTAGAATAAGAAAGTCTCGATTGCTGCAAATATTGAAAACCTGAAGAACTCATTTCCTAACAATTTAGATAAATAAGAGACTTTTATAAAGCTGAAGAAATTATTATAATTCTGTTTGTACATGAAGGAAGCTATTTAACTAACCAATTATATATCTAATTTATGTAGAAGTCCTTTGGAATTATCTAATCTAATTGAGTTCCATTGAAAGTCATTCACCTTTTGTAATATTACTGTTTTTTGCCAAGAAAAAAATATGTCGGGTCTTTCCATGATGAAGATCAGATTTCCCCTTGATTATTTAAGGCAAAAAGAAAGCCACTCAGATTAATTTGTTTTAAAACTTTTTCCAGCTATCCTTCTGTATTATAAAAGGTGTCCCAAAATTCACGCAAGATTTGAATTTTGCATCATTTGTGCAGTAAAGTGTTGCCAATGAAAAAAAAAGACAGCATGACAGCTGACAGTTCAGGGTTATTAAAAATGGACCACTACACGAAAGAACAATGCATTCTCATTGTTAAGCAATGAAAATTTACAGTTTTTAATTATAAACCTGTGTTTTCTATCAAAATTACTACTTGCGTGAATTTTGGGACACCCTTTATATGTTGCCATGTTCTAAGATCACTTTGCTCTTAGATACTGCTTTCCAAAATCTATAGGTTTCTACTCTTTAAAAAACAAACAACAATAACAAACACTAAAAGAATTAATATCTTACTTTACATATCATTTTGGGAAATCCTAATTACACCAATATCAGAGAGCTGACAACCTCCTACATATTATTTTAGGATTCTATCTGCATGACTATGTTATTCTAGTTATTTGAAAGCATATGTTCTCCATAAATTGCTAAAAGCAGTTTTATCATTATTATTTTTATTTATGTCTGTCTGGTCTTTGGAGTATGCTAAGGAGTGGGAGATGAATGCATTCTCATTAAGGATGTTGTAGCAAATTATTATGCAGGATATAGTTCTTTCTTTTTTTTTTTTTAGTACAAAGATTTCATAATTCTGAAATACTATATCATAGAATGTGTTGAATGCTGCTTTTTTATTTTAATAAGATAAAAGTAATATTCTACATGAGAAAAAAGATTAGGGTAGCATTTCTTGAATATCACTTTTGAGCCTCAGTTTAAAATAGAGAGATGTATTACAGAAAAGCTTAAGAGAAAGGAAAGAATATTTATGAGATAGATACTGTGTGCTGGGGTTTACATTAGATGCTTTCATACAGGATTTAATTATAATAAACCTTCAAAACCTGTGATATTACTCATCTCAAATAAATTTGTTTAGATTAAGTATGTTGAATAATGATTTTGTAAATTATTGTTTTGACTTCGTTTTAATATGTTTAAAGTTCAGTGACAAATGTTTTACTTACTCTAACTGTATAATACCTTTTAGAATGAATTTTGTAATTATATTTTCCCCCTGATTTTTCTGCCTTCATTTCTCTTTTCTGCCTGATATTGAAAAATTTTTATTTTTAAGTATGTTTGTAGGTAGACGACCTCCTGGTTTTTTCAGTATTAAGTAGGATTCTTAATGAATTAACTCACTACAGACTTGGCCAAAGTCATACAGATAGGACGGACATACAAGAGCCAAATATTAATACAAACCCAAATATGATTAATTGCAAAGTACTTGCTGTTCCCAGTGCACTTTGCTGCCTTATGGAAACTAGATAAAAATAAAATAAAAATTTAAGTACTTTGAATGAGTTCACAGCTATTTGTATGGCTCGAATACAATCTATTTTGAGGAGAGAGAAGTAGGTTATATTGCATTTCTATATTGAGCTGAACTAGAAAGTCCTTTTCAGTGTATATTATTCAGTTTAACATTGTATTAGCTTAATGAAATTGCCTACTCCCATTCAACCATTTGACCAAATAACATAAGAGGACATCTTAGAAAAGGCACCCTTTGTCCATAATTACTGATTGTGACCTACAGCCTTCCATGTAATTTGAGTTAGAGTGCCTCGCAATGCGTCAGCCAGGTTTTCCAGAACCCCACAAATATCTTTTTATGGACTCCCATTAGGATCCCAGGCAGCTTTTCCTTAATACGGAAAGGTATTACCGGTAAGGAAAGTTTTAGACTTCTTGAACTTTAAGAAAAGTGACAGTCTTACTGTAAATGGATGTCCGATCTTATATTTCTAAAGATTAGAAAATCTTTTTAAAAGAAAGCAGAGTAGGTTCTATCTTTATGAATTGTTTACTAGGAAGTCTAATTTTCAAGTTCATAATATTCGTTGATTTTTTTCTTCTTTCTGATCGTGATTATTGATATTTCAGAGCAACCTTGATATTATATGATAGCAATTGTTTTTATTTTACCAAAGGGTAACACTTCCGAATTTCTGAAAACTTGAGCAGCAAACATTTAAAGTGCTTTTCCTGTTTCATCCCCCATGATGGGCGTGTGGCAATGTGCTAAACAATGCTAACCACTGCCACCAGTTTCTCCCTAAGCTTGCTGGACACTGCAGGGGAGGGAGGGGGGAGGAGAGCCTCTGTGTTGATTCCTAGGGTAGGTCAGTGGTCTGAGAAGTCATGTAAAGAGGGGTCTGTCTTCCCACCTTGGATGATATAGTTGCCTTTTCTTGGATTACCCTCTTCACTTTATTCCCTATGTTTTCTGTCTTTATCTAGCTGCCAAATCCAGTTCCTCTTCCTTCAGGAAGCCTTGCCTGCTTATTCTGTAATAGCTCACAATCTCTTTTTTCCTGACCATACAGCATTTGTTTCAACATAATCTGGTCCTTGATTGGATACTGTCTGGCATTTCCTCATACACTAAGCTATGATATATTTGTTGGATACAGACTAGGAGCTTGTTTTTATTTCACAGCATCCCCTTGAGGATAGTTACTTAATAGTACCTACTATTTGGGATAAGAATTTATCCCAGATTTACAGAGGAAGACACTGAGGTTCCGAAAGGTTAAATTTCTTGCCATTCACAGCACTGTGGAGTCAAAGAACCAAGTTTCAAAGCTAGGTCACTGTGTGGGTCTTGAATGGTCAAACTGGGCTTTATATTCTTCAAGCATTTTTTCCCTCTCTTATGTTCTAAGAAATGGGAAATAGAAAGGCACACTGAAGGATAAGGGGGGATTGTCCTTCTCACACCCACACAATGCCCACTACCCTCTGGAGTTCTGTTGCTGTTGAAGTGGGGAGTGCGAAGAGATTATCCTTAGTACCCAAACCAAAGTCTTCCTCCCACTGGAGTGTTTCTGGATTTAGAACACTCAACTTGTATCCAAGATGTGATATCGCTTCTGGCCACTCCTGTCTTGGAAACGGCCGTTGTTGCTACCTGGGCCCTCTGTGGAAGAAGGAGCATTGTTTTCTATCACTGTGGCCATCACTAGCCTCTCCATTTCCATCCCCTGTCTGTATCTGCTGGCATTTACCCTCCAGTGAGTGAACTCCTCATCCTCTGTCTTTGTGTTGACCTGCATGTTGACTTGAGTCTGGAATGTGATGATTTGCCCTTTCCTCATCTTTTTTTCTCAATTTTGGCCCTAATATCACTGTTTTCAGTACCTGGGACTATGTAGAGGGCTCTAGCACTTTCTCCAAAGGGGACTGTTGCCCTTCACACTAAAGCTATTCATATGCATTCTACCTAAAATATCAGTGATCCTCCCAAGACAGTGCCCTATCATATATTTTTTCTTAACTCAAAAATAATTTTTTGTAGAAAATACAAAAATAAAATAAGAATTATCACCTAAAGATAACTTAAATTTTGACATTATTACTCCCCAATTTTTCCACATCTCTATATACAATTCTTCATATGTATTACATAAATACTTTTTTTAAAAAACAGAGGGCTCATTTTATACCTATAGTTTAGCAGTCTGACTTTTTCTCTTAAACTGTCTTCCATAGCATTAAATACTTTCTACAGCGTCTAGTAGTAAAATTATTAAGGAAAACCTCTATTTAGGTTGTTTCCCATTATTGTTATTATAAACAGTTCTGTGATGAGCTACAGCTAAATCTTTGTGCACAATCTTAAATACTGTATTTTCCCCTTTTCTTTCTGGTTTCTTTTTTATTTTTAAAGTAATATATATACATGAGCAGAATAACTAAGTTGCCTCCCATCCCATCATTTATAGCTTCATGATTTCCTTAGGATGTTTCCAGAATTTAATGTCACATTCTAATAAGTCATCTGTCTTACTTATATAATCTTGGGTTGCCATATACATTACAAATAGTCCCCTCAGTGTTTTGCCTGTTATTTGTGTTATTTTAAATTAAAATATTATTAATGTTTAAAGAAGATTTAAAAAGCTAAAAATGAAAAGCTATAGTTCATACTGTAGTTAGAAAATATGCAATTCTTCCTATTGATTTTACAAGAATTTTCTATTTACTCCTTGACAGAAAAGATGCAAATTTGGCCTACCCTTTTCTGTTTGCCTCTCATTCTTCTAATAGCTGAGATTTTTTTTAAATAAGTTCTCTTGTTTATCATTCAATGGCATCTTGACTCCCCTACTTCATAAAATCAGAATATTGACACCTCTGCCCTTTCTGCCCCTTCTCTCTTTTGCCCATCTGTGCCTGGGGACGCTGAGCCTAGAGCTTTCCCCAAGCTTCCCTCCTCTGTAGTCTGCGCAGGACCTCCTCCTTCCATCTCCACTGTGACTCTTTTCATCCTGGTTCTTCTCCCAGCCTGCTCTTAACTGCTTCCTGTCTTCCTGAAAGACTCTTTTCTGCCCTCTGCCTTGTTCTTCTGTGTTTCACGTTTTCCCTCCTTGTACCTCTGACTTTTAAGTGGCTTCTCAGGAACAGGAAAGGCAAATGTGTCCAGCCTGACACCTGAAACTAACCTTATGGTGACTTTGGATGTATAGAATTTAAGATTTTTTTCTGTAATCTTACCTACAAATGATTTCTTTTGTATTCTACCTTTGATGCCATATCTAGAAAGTCCTTCTTTAATTTAAGATTTTGGCTACTTCTGTGAATTCTTTCTTATGTTTAAATCTTTATTAATTTCCAGGATTTATTTTGGTGGGTAGAAGAGTTTAGAGAACTTTTTGTCCAAGTGGTTAGCTAACTGCTCCAGTACCATGCTTTAAATAATCCAAAGTTTTGAAGTACCACCTTTTATTAAATATTAAATTCTTACGTACATTTGTGTCTGTGTCTGAACTTTGATTCATTAATCTGTAACTTATCTACACCAGTGGCAAACATTTAATTGTTCTGATTTCAGAATTTATTTTAATATCTGGAGGGCAAGTCTCTCCCCTACTGTAGCTCATCATTGTTCTTTTTAAAAATATTCTTGGCTGATGCTGTATTCTCTCTTCTCTTCAGCAAGAAAAATTTTGTGTATTATACATTTTGGATGAGATGACAGCGGGTAGCCCATCTCTTAGCTCTTCCTCAGTATTTTTTTTTTTTTCAGTTAGGCAGGAGAAATAGACCATTTCTGTTAAACTAGTTCCCTGTCCCACCTAAGTCTCGTTCTCAATCCCAAGACTAGGATTGAAAAGTGCAGTGCATTGCCCGTAGCTCTAACCCTCTCTGATGCTGTGAACTTATACCTTGACTAGTATTTTTGTGTAGCAACTTGGAGCCAGAAGGAAAGTGGTCTCTTAGCCACATTTGCTATCAACGCTGCAGGTATCCTTCCACTGCCTGGCACCTGCCAGGAGTTTCCAGCACCTAATCCGCCCTCCCGATCTCTGGCAACTTCCCCCAGCCTCCCACAGGAATGTGTAGATGACCTTGAGGTCATTTCAGCAGGCTCCTTTCCCACCCCATCTGCCAGCCTATCCTTGACCTTCCCTTTCAGGATGTCAGCACAGAAAGTTCCTGACCTGTGTGCTCAAGCAGAGCTAGCTGGGCACCTAGCAATTCAAGAAATACTTATTCAATTAGATGTACACAGAAACATTGCAGAATAAACATTACTCATTCCAGCCAGAAGAATAAGCACTTGTTTCCTCTCAGGAAGGATGCCAGGAAACCTAGGCAGTGGAGTCTCTGTGGGCACAGAGCCTGTGTTTGAGGTAGATAGAATTTCAACCGTCGGAAACTCACCTTCATGGACTATTTCGTAAACATACATACAGCAAAATGAAAAATGGTCTCTTTTGCGCAAACCTCTATCAGAAGTCAGGGAGAGCAGAAAACCATTTGTACTATTTCTTTTTCCTTTTACATTTACTGTATTAGTGCCATCCTTTTTATTTTTGATTCTTCAGCAAAATTAAGGTTTTCTGTAGAAGATGCTTTATTGAAACTCTATTCTAGTTCTATCTAACAGAAAAATAAAGGCAGGTCATATATATATCATTTTAAATTTCTAATAGCCGCATTAAAAAAGTTTTTAAAAACACAGGTGGAATTTTAACATATTTAACCCAGTATATCCAAAGTAATATTAGCATATAGTCAATATAAAAAATGTTGAAATACTTTAAATTATTTTCTTTCTTTGAAATCTGGTGTGTACTTTTACACTTACAGCACATCTCAGTTTGGACTAGTCACGTTTCAAGTACTCAGCAACATGTAAGATTGTCTTACTTCTAAATTTTAGGTTATCTTAATTTGTTCTTTTATTGGAAATAACCATTTCTAGGAGTTCTTAACTCTAGAGGTGCTTGTGTAGAACTGCCTGCAAACTTTTTCAAAATATGCATTCCTTCCTGAATCCCCACTAGATCTACTGAAGAAAAATCTGTGTGTCAAAGCCAGAGCATGTGTGTTTTGTAATAGGTTCATAAGTAATTCTGATAAGTGCTTTTAATTAGAAACCATTGAGCTAGTCCAGTTGTTGTTTTTTTTAATATTTTAACAATGACTAAACACATCCATTGATGGAGAGTAATGATACAGACGTGAACCTTCCAATGACAAATCTGTTGTCCTTTTTGCTATGCCTCGCTTCTCATCATTTCTAACATGCTAGATAGGAAGGCATGCTAATATTGTACGTAGATTTTCAATAACTACAGAGGGACTAGCAACAGAAAGGATTTTCAGATAGTCTTAGGATTGCCTGGACATTAAATGTATAAAATGCCATAATGGTACACATGCAAGTGCATGCACACATACACATGCGTGCGCACACACACACACACACACTTTCTAAATACTGTTAATTGAAATTTCATTGTGATGTGTGTGACTAAGGATTTCATATGTACTTCTGTTCTCTTGATGTCTTTTAGATATTAGCATTAGTCTGTAATTTTATGAACTATTTTGAAACTGCTTTTTAAAATCTATTATCACAATAGTAATCTGGTCTACTATAATTATTTTAATGTCTCCCTGGACTTCATGGCCTAATGTAGAAGTTCTTCAGCCTATCAATTTTCAAAGTGTGAAAAACACCTTCCACTCTTGCGTTTTCAGGTTAAAATTTCATATTTGTAAATTAATGACAAGACTACCAGGCAGCATGGATGACAACTCTGTAAGTTTATGGGGATTCTTTATACGGTGAGTCACAACAGCTTTCTTTTTTTTCTTTCACATACAGCTGACAAGGGCAGCATATGTGCTGCCCTGAAAGATAATAAATCTCAGAGAGGTCATCCAAAGGTAGTGTCAAATTTTTTTAGATGACTTGAAGATACAGAGAAAACTCTTTGCTCTTTAACACTAATTTTGTATAAAGTGACTGAACTTAAAAGATTATCCAACAGTTTTATTTAAGGCAAGTGAATTTAACAATTAAATATTCTCATAAGTCTGTAATTACAATTCTATTTTTATTAAAAATCAGGTCTATAGAAATTGCAAGTAATTAACAAGACATATTAAATAAAATAACATATTAAATAAAATAAATTAAATAGTGCCCTACAAATAACTACTAAACTTTTAAAGAGCGTTTTAAAGTTCCAGACTGTTTAAACAGATATTTTACAGTAATTGGGGTGGTTATATGGAGTCTTGAGTTTAGACTATAGATTCTCTTTTTTTAAGACAACTTTTTTAGACTTCAAAGCAAAACTGAGAGGAGGGTAGATTTCCCATACACACCGCCAGCCTTCACACATGGGTAGCCTCTCTCATTATCAACATCTCCCACCATCATGGTATGTTATAATTAGTAAATTACATTATCATTATCACTCAAAGTTTATAGTTTACGATAGAGTTCACTCCTAATGTTGTACATTTTATGGGTTTGGACAAATGTATAATGACATGTATCCATCATTATACTATTGTATAGAGTATTTTCATCCTGTCCACCCCTGACAACCACTGATCTTTTTACAGTCTCTGTGGTTTTGCCTCTAATTCTTATTTTACAAATGAAAAAAATCAGTCTGAGATTCCAAGAGATCAAAGGATTCACTGCAGGTCACACAGATATTGTTTTTGGTCTTCTGATTCACTTTACTGACTTTTCTCTTTCATTGGCTATGATGACTTTTTGTTGTTGTTGTTGTGGTTGTTAGAATATAAATAGCATATTAAGATGTAATTTGCTATAACAGAATGATTTAAGACAATAGCAGCATGATTTCAATGTTTCTAAATTTCATCTGTATTTTCTTCTGTCCGTCTACCATTGGGCATTAAATAGACATGATTATAGCTTCAAAAACAGTTTTCTTATGACTGAATACAATATCCAAATGTTAAAATACCTTTTATGGAAAAATACTAAAATTTGGAACCTCAACCCTGTTTTTCCCTTTTAACATTCTTGATCACTTCAGGAAAAATTCCACTTTGGATAAGTGTATATAATCGTATATATAATACACTGGGAAGTAGGGGTAGCTCTTAATTGACTTCTAATATATAAAATATCTAAGAAAAACATACATAGTAGTAATTTTAATTTGACCAAATGCCAAACAGAAGATTCTTTATTTGGAGTGCTCAGATGTATTCTTAGTATGACTACATTGATAGCTGACAAGAAAAAATGAGCTATGATTTCTATGGCAATGTTTATAAAGCTGATCAGGCAGTGAACAATAGACTCTAATACAATTGAACTGTGATGAGCAAATATGAAATAATCATACATTGTCTTAGAAGAGTTCCAGATTAATATTTTCATTATGCACTGTGCTTTGCAATCAGAGAAGCCTGTTTGCACATATCCTGAAAATTATAATTTGATAACTGTGTGGTTGGTGATTATTTCTTAGTAATTTTTGAAAGTCTGCCAACCAATAAATTTGTAATAAAATTCAGTCTTATGAAATTAAGCATAAATTACAAAAATACAACTGTTTTAATAAATATTAAAGCACTGATGAGCATATAGTACATCAAATCTAGTAGTTTTTACCAACTTTAACTTTAAAAGTCATTTTTCTCTTTAAATGGATTACATGAACACCCTTTCCTATTAGTATTACTGAAAAGAATTCTTCAGAATTTTTTATAGCAACTTTGATTTTAGGCTGAGGGCTTTTAGATCAGTTGAAATGGGTTCTTCCACTATGTGTTTCTGAAATGTTGACCCCTGCACTTAACTAATGTTGTATACTTGACTTTATATAGTTAAAATAGGGGCTTCTCTATTGCTCCACGCAAATTTGATAAACCTCAGACAATCTGTGGTTTCCAAAAAAAAGATCAAGATATCTCAGAAGTTAACACAGAACCCAGTGTTACTTGATTTTTTGTAATACATAGCTCAGATGTCGTTATTAAACTATATCCTTTAATCTTGATGTTTTAATAGAAGTTCAGGTGTTGTCTCCTTTAAACAAAGTTCAGTTCAAAAGACAGAATAAATACAAAGCTCTTTAAAAACTCTTCAGAGTCCATGTTGTGATAAGTATTTCAGCACTGAATCTTGATAACCTAAGAAGCTTTATTTTGAGACATTATTAACTTGCGGTTTGACCCAGATCACTCTGTAAGGTCATAGTAGCTTAAGGCTTATCTCCAACTAGCATGCCGCTTGGGACACAAAGTGTGTTCCACAAGAAAGAAGAGCAAGATCTCAGTGTGATTACATTAAGTCTTCAGGGGACAGAGGGCACTAAGAACACACCAGATTTTAAGAAGTCTTTGAACAGAAAAGGGACAGATAGATCCAGATGAGCCCTCAGGAAAAGTGAAATGTGTGCTTCATGTACATATTATGTGCACTCTCAATAGAACTGTTCCAACCAGGAATCCAAAACAGGTTCTCAAGGATGTTAGGGAGTCAGATTACTGGCACTTGGCAGCTCAGAGTGTAGAATGCCTTGACAGAATCAAGTAGTAACCTGCCGCTCTTGCCTTTCATTTGCTTCCAAACTTACAGCTTTATGGATTTTATTTTTTCATTACATTCCTTCCAGCCCCAATAGTTGGACTGCATTTTCCAAAATGTTATTCAACACCTCTCTAGTGCCAAAGGCAGTACCAGCACCCTGGCATCTTGCCCATGGTTGTACTTTAGGAATACACTGGCTGCCTCAGCGATGGCCAGATGCCAGTTCCCATAGCCAAGTTGTGGTTTGGGCACGTGGACCCATTCCTTTCTGTAACCCTATCATAATTGCCCGCTTTCTCTCTCCCCCACCAGAATCTAAGCTCCTAGAAGGCAGATGCTATGACTTTCATCTCTTACTTCCAAAGTTGAGTCTGACAGGGCCATGGTAGGTGCACAAAGAAGGCTAGTTGAAGGAGCAAATCCAGCTATCCAAGAAGTTCTGAATTAGCCCCCCTCAGATCTCTGTTTAATACCCTTGAGTCCTAGGGGAACTGAATTGAGTAGGGATTAGAGCTGCCAGCTGGGGAGGGCCCATTCCTGACCTCACACCTGGGAAGTCCTGGATATAGAACCTCATTGGGCTCTAGGTCCTCCCAAGGGTCCTCCCAAGGATCATTCTGACAATCCCTTAGGCACTCAATTCCTGGGCTCCTAAAGAAAGTTCTAGAGTTGGTCCTAAAGGCTGGGATGACAGTTTCAGCAACAGTGGTATTAGTGTCTTTATCTAGCTATAAAGATAATAGTCTTATATTTTAAAACAAGAAGCAAAACAAACCCCTCTCCCCCGCC
>PVKE010034631.1:0-17300 GCA_004027555.1 Craseonycteris thonglongyai
TCTTCAGTGCATAGTTATTTCTATTTTGCTTTTTGACAGATAGAGAGAGAGATAGAGACAGAGACAGTTAGAGAACCAAACTGTGGGAACTCCCCAGTTCAGCACGTGGGTCCTGCCTGGGCCGGAGCCGGGATTCGATCCTCGGTCCTCATGGCCTCAAAGCGAGCGCTCAACCCGCTGAGCCGTCCCGGCTTTCCCCTCTTCATATATTTTAGATGTTAGCCCCTTATCAGAGCCATTGTTTGAAAATATTTTCCCAATTGGTTGGTTGTCTCTTTGCTTTGTTGATGGTTTCCTTTGCTGTGCAGAAGCAAAAAAAACCACAAAATATTAGCAAATAAAATATAGCAATGCATTAAAAAGATTATACATCACGATCAAGTGGGATTCATACCAGGGGTACAAGGATGCTTCAGCATACGCCAATCAATGTAATACAGCACATAAACAAAATAAAAGGTAAAAACTACATGATTATCTCAGTTGATGTAGAAAAAGCTTTTGACAAGATAAAGGGTGTCCCAAAATGCACGTAAGATTTGAATTTTGCGTCATTTGTGCGGTAAAGTGTTTTCAATGAAAAAAAAAAGACAGCGTGACAGCTGACAGTTCAGGGTTATTAAAAATGGAGGGCTACACAAAAGAACAATGCATTTTCATTGTTGAGCAATGAAAATTTACAATTTTTAATTATAAACCTGTGTTTTCTATCAAAATTACTTCTTGCGTGAATTTTGGGACAACCTTTACAACACACATTTATGATCAAAATACTGAATAAAATGGAAATTATGGAAAGCACCTCAACATAATAAAGACCCTATATGACAAACCCTCAGCAAATATACTGAACGGGGAAAAGCTGAAGCCTTTGCTCTTTATCAAGATTATTTTGGCTATTTGGGGGATCCCTTTTGCAGTTCCATATGAGTATTAGAATTAGATTGTCCATTTCTGCAAGTAGTGAGAATTTTGATAGGGATGACATAGAATGTGTAGATTGATTTGGGGAGAATTGCCATTTTAACAGTATTAAATACTCCAGTCTGTGAAGATGGGATGGAATGTCTTTATTTATTTAGGTCTTGGGTTTCTTTCAGTGATTTTTTTGTAGTTTTTGATGTCCAAGCGTTACACTTCCTTGGTTCAATTTATTACTGAGTATTTCATTCTTTTGATGCAGTTGTAAATGGAATTGTTTTCTTAATATCATTTTCAGATTGTTCATTTCTTTTGTATAGATATACAACTGATTTTTGTAATTTGATTTTGTACCCTGTAATTTGGCTAACAAGCTTTAATAGTTGTTTTTTTTCTGTGTGGATTCTTTTGTGTTCTCTGTATTTAAAATCATGTCATCTGTGAATAGAGACAGTTTTTCTTCTTCTTTTTCCATCTGGATAGCTTTATCTCCCCTTTATTGCTCTGGCTAGATCCCCAGTACAGTGTTGAATAGAAGTGGCAAAAGAAGGCATCCTTGTCTTTTTCCTGATCTTAGGGGAAAAACTCAGTCTTTCACCATTGAGTATATTGTTAGCTGTAGGTTTTTTATAAATACCCTTTAACACATTGAGGTATTTCCCTTTTGTTCCTAGTCTGTTCAGTGTTTTATCTGAAAGGGTGTTAGGTTTTTGTCACATGCTTTTTCTACATCTATTGAGATGACCATGCAGTTTTCTTTCCTTCATTATGTTAATATGATATGCTACATTGATTGATTTTTGTGTGTTTTCCCACCCTTACATTCCTGGAATTAATCCTAATTGGTAATGATATATTAACTCTTTTAATATTCTGTTGGATTTGATTTGTGTCTGTATTCATAAGGAATATAGGCCTATAGTTTTCTTGTAATATCTTTGTATTGCTTTGGCCTCATAGAATGAGTTAGGAAATACTCCATTTTTTCTGAATAAAATATTGTAGTAAGACTTTCTCATTTAACATAAAAGCTTTTTCATGATCTTTGTAATGACTCTTTAAATAACTGCATAATATTTCTGGTATTAGTTGTGCTAGAACTTGTGAAACCATTCTCCTATGCACATCTGTTTCATTTATTATTATTATTATTATTATTATTATTATTATTAAAGACAACACAGCAGTGAGCATCTTTGTTGGGTACCTTTTTATTCTTCAGTGCCTCATTTTTAAGTGCACACTTTGTATTTAAAATCAGACTTCAAGGATTCTTAATGAAGTGTAATTAGATGGAGTCCTGATAATTCTGAGAAATTGTTTTCTGCTTACTTTATGTGATTAATTTAGCATTCTTATAATGTTCCAAAGTAGCAGGTGTTATTATTTTAATTGCTGACTTCTTCACTCATTTCATGAGTAGAATGGAAAACTGTCTTCAACCACTCAGTGTTCATGTACATGTCTGACTACAACATTGCAACAAAAATCAGGCCTGCTTTAGTAATGTGTTTTCCCACTTATGAAATTGGAGTGTGGGTACTTTGTTGCCATGGATTTTTGCTGTTTATATATGCTGCAAGGTTTAAAATGCTCTTTTGTCTTTGTGGGACCTTGTAATGATGAGCAGTAAATTATCCAAGATGATAATTACAAATTATGTGTTAGGATTAGTACAGACTAAAAATTGTTGACTGTAGTTAAAAAATTTGTGTTACCTCTGTTGTGATTAAAAACTGCACCTGTTGAAATCTTTAATTTTAACAGATGTTTGTTACTTTTAAAGTAAATATAAGTGATTCATAGATTCTGGGAAGAGAAATACTATTTAATAAGGCAGGATTTTAACCTTAGAATGAAATAGAATCTTAACATTTGAAGTAGCCTTGAAGCATTTTGCTTTGCTGATAGTTTTCTTTGCTTGCAGTCCTTTTATTATTAATGATATATTTGACTAGCCTCAGAGCTTGAGAAACTATTTTATAGTTGAGCAAGAAAGCATAGAAAATTTAGAGTGAGCAATTCAGCTGTCACACTTAAAACCTAGAGGTGCAATTTGAAATTACACATCAGCTGTAACAGAAATGAGCTTACTCATAAAATTTTGCTGTGTATTGCAGAAAATATGGGAGAGGTTTAATTCTCCCTAAATGTCACAATTACTGATTATAATACAAATATACCAAATATTGTCTATGAAAAATGTGATGTGAATTATTAAGCATTTTTATCTTGAAATATATTATGTACATCTGCTGCTCTTGTCCCATATCTCCAATTGATTACTTGACATTTCCACTTGGATGACCCCATTATTTAATGCTAACCTATTATCTGATGCTGAGTCTTTGATCAGTAATGAAATTTCCAATTATAGTGGGGAAAAAATATGAGGTCTGTCTGGAAAAATCCAGCCATAAATGCCTCTATTTTTCATATTACATGTCTGGATACTTTCCGGACAGCCCTTGTAGACTCTGCTTTATGAATGTTTTAGAGTGCAATGAAGAATGACTATTGTCATTTCAAAGGACTCTTGTACTTCCTTCTCTCATTATTGCTACAAACTGGCCATATCCCAAATTGCATTCTTCTCCCATACCAAAAACCTGCAAGGCAAGAAGATGTCCTTGCATAGTCGAAAGCACTGGACTTGTGTCCTACTTTGGATCTTAACCACTAACTGTGTGACCCTCCCTGGACATCACTTTTCCTTAATTGTAAAATGAGGGTGTTAGACTAGATCTATAATATCGCTTCAGGTCTCTTGCTGTAAAAACTGAGGTATTTCGAGAGTCCCGGGATAGCTCAGCGATGAGCACTTGGCCTCACAATAGTGAGGTCCAGGGCTTGATTCCCAGCTTTGGCCTTCGCGAACCCATATGCTCAACCACTGAACTGCTTGACAGTAAAGGTTCTCACCTCCCATGATGGAGTCCCCCTGTTTGGTTACTGCCCTGTGTGGCCCCACATCCACCTGTGTGGAGTGAAACCATGCCACACCTAATTATGTACCACTATGGAGCCTGCTCTGAGTCCCCCCATTCTCTCAGAAACAATAAAATAAATCTTTTTTAAAAAAGGAGACGTTTCAAGTGCATCACCCTGGATGTGCTGTATGACTGAAATGCCGCCAGTTTTCTTCTGGCCTCATGTTGGTCATGTGACTATTACTTTTGTTCATTCAGTAATAAACAGCCTTGTACATTTTTTTTTTCATTTGAAATATTCTCTGTTCTCATTTTCCTTTCCATTTTTGCTTATCTTGTTCTAGGCCTGTATCGAACAAGAGCTTCCTAATTCCAGACTTTCCTCACTCTGTTTTGTCCCCATCCTGTTTTTTAACTCATCTTCTCTTAAGACCATTGATGTTGACTTCTACTTAGGAATGTTAGTGTCTTACTTCTACATGTCATAGAACAGTTTCTGGCTCTTCTGTTAGCTTTCAAATATCTAGCATGATTTTGTGTTAATCATATTGATTTTCTTAACCTCATCCTATATTTTTTTCATCTGTTTTATTAAATTATTCTCTTTACCAGAATGCCTTTTTCTTTTATACCTTCTGTCATTTTGAGGGACTACCCTGTGAAACTTAACCCAGTCACTTTAGTAACATGTGGCATTCTCTGAGGATTTATGCCACCTTTTTTAAGGGTCCAAAACCATGGAAAGAGATAGAAAAAGCAAAATGTGCCTGTTTATTATCTATGTGCCAGGCATGTTACCTTATTTAAACCTTTTAACAAAATCCTTTGAGATGGATAACGTCAACCATAACTTATACTGAAGACCCTGAGACTCAAATAAGCTAACTCACCTCCACAAGATCACATGGCTAGTGAGCAGTGGAGCTGGGATTTGAACTCTGTTTTGGGATCTTTTTACTTCTGCCTGAAAAAATGGCCAAAGAATCATTAGTTGACCTTTTTACCCTCCCACAAGAAACACATAAACACAATTAAAGACACAAATTTAAATGCTTAATATAGTCTGAAACCTACTAGATATGTGCTAAAGATTTAGATGAGAATTTTTCTTAAATTCTGAGAGTATAGATATTTTGAGAGTTCCTTTCTCTACTTAATGTATCAAAGGAGTTTGAAGTAGGGGAGGCCTTTCATCTGACAAGTGTCTCATTTTCTTTTAAGGAGATTAAAAAAAAAAGATTTATTTTTATTGATTTTGACAGACAGAGACAGAGAGAGACAGAGAGAAGGAGGAGGGCCCAGAGCAGTCTACATAGTTGTACCTCATCAGTTCTTGGCATGGTTTCATTCCACGCAGGTGGGCGGGAAACAGGCAGGAAACTCCCTCACATGGGAGGCATGACCCCTTGAGGTGGGGGCCAAAACATGGGCCTCCCATATGGGAAGCTCACTCCAGCAAGAACCAAGCTGGGGGACTCCCACATTGGAAATACGCCCTAGTTCAGCATTATGGGTCTGCACACGCCGGGCTCAATCCTCAGACCCTGGGGCCCCTGGGCTTCAAGGAGAGTACTTAACCCTCTGAGCCATCCAGGTATTCTGGAAGGAGATCTTTAAATGTAGTAATGTTATGAGTTGAAGTATTTCAAAGGGAAAAGAGCAAAACATTTTCTTTTTTGACATTGAAAGCTGAACAAGAGATAGCCTTCATAATCACCCTTTCATGACATGGACTAGGTAATATTAGGGCTAAGGGTGAGCAATTCAAGCAGTATAGTTATAAATGAAGTTATACAAATTGTTGGAAGTTCCTTATGAACTTGGATTCATTAATGATTGTCAAAGTGAAAATGTGGTTTTTAAGAGTAGTAGTTACCTTAGATAATTTCATTCTAAGCATCTTGCAGAGTGATCGACCCCGTTTTTGTGGTTTCATTCCTCTCCTCTATGAGCTTGATTCTCCACTGCCTGCTCCCTTGTAGATATGCTAAGCTTTAATCAACTCACTGTTAGATATTTCCATTGATGACCTGTCATCTCAAACATAACATTCATCATTAGCCATTTTTTAATAATTGTATGGTGATGTTACTGTATTATCTTCCCAAGTAGAATAGAAACTTCTTGAGTAAAGACCCTGACTTACACTTCTTTGAATACTCTTGTACCTGCCGTAGTGCTATGAGTACAGTAGGAGACCAAATACATGTGATGATAGTAATCTTCATGGCAAAAGTAGCTTTTCTCCTTTGGTAACTTCAAAAAACCTAATCTTCGGGGAAGCCCGGATGGCTCGGCAGGTTAAGTGCTCACTATGCAGCCTGGGGACCAAGGATCGAATCCTGGCCCCGGCCCATATGGACCCATATGCTGAACTGGGGTGTGCTTCCCATGTGGGAGGCTCCCAGTTTGGTTTTTGCCCCCCAGTTGGGCCCCTGGTTCAAGGGGGTGTGCCTCCCATGTGGGAGGCCCCCAGCCCTGCGAGGCCCCCTCCCACCTGTATGGAGCGATCCCATGTTGAAAAACTAGTGACTTACTACTATGGAGACTACTCTGGGCCCTCCCCCTTCTCTCTGTCTCTCTCTGGCTCTAGCTCTCTCTGTCACAAACAATAAAATAAATCTTCAGAAAAAACCAAAAAACAACCTAATATTCATCCAGAGTTCAGAAATAATTGCAGTCTATGGAACAAAAAATGACAAAAAGGTTCTGTTTTGTACCTTGTAAAAATAAAAGTATTATCTTGAAAAAATATGTATTTCTTGTAGAATAAAAGATTGTATCTTCTTGATGAATGACCTAAACACACATTTAAAATTAAATCCATTCTGAGTTTTGGAGGTGATGGATATGTTTATTATCTTGATTATGGTAATGGTTTCATGGGTATATGTCCACAACTCATCGAATTGTATACATTAAATACGGTATGTACAGTTCTTAGTATATCAGTTATAACTTCATAAAGGTGTTAACAAATTAAATTTGGGGATCCTGAGATGGCTCAGCAGCTTAAACGCTCACTTTGCAACCATGGGGTCTAGGGATTTAGTCCCAGTCCTGGCCTGTGTGGACCTATATGCTGAACTGGGGCATGCTTCCCTTGTGGGAGGCCCTCAGTTTGGTCCCCGCCTGGGGTGTGCTTCCCATTCAGTCGGCCCCCAGTTCAGTTCCCAGCAAGGGTGTGCTTCCTAGGCAGAAGGTCCCCAGCTCGGTTCTTGCCCTGAGTGGCCCCACATCCACCCATGTGAAATGAAACTATGTAAAAAACTGATGATGTATGGCTGTGGAGAATGCTGTGGGCCCTCTCCCTTCTCTGTTTCTCTCTGTCTCTGTCAAATAATAAATATAAATCTTTAAAAAATAAATTCATTCTAACTGGCTTTTAATAGGCAGTATAGAATTATAGCACATCTTTTTTGCTGTCCAATTGATTTGATTTTCTGTGTATTAGGTTTGCTTGTATTTTTTTCCTTGGTCTACACATTGTCTCAAAAAGTTTTTCTAGTTTTTCTTTTATAATACTTCTGGTCTTTAAAGTGTTTTTTTGCTTTGATAAACAGCATAGTTCAAATGATTTTAGTTGTCTCAAGGTTGTTAATGCAGACTTGAAGATAAGCACCTTGATTTATTTGTCTTTGTATTGTCAGTATGTCTAGCACAATGTCTGGCAAAGAGCCACATAATGGCAGCTCACTTGGTTCTCTTGAGATGGAGACCAGTGCTCCTTTTTCATTACGCTTTGTGGGCTGTGACCTATATCACATTATGAATTAAACAACTGAATGATGATTGACTTATTTAGAATTTTAACAAGTCTTGATTATGATTTTAAGCTTTTGGAAAACATCTCTCATTGAATAAATGAGTATATATAAAATGTATATTGATGTTGCTGCTTTATCTAAAATAACATTGGGTCAGAATTAATGTTTTCTGATTCTTAATTTGTCATTGGTCTTTTATTAATATTTAATCAGCATAAATATGGTATTTAAAATGTCTTTATTAAAATTTTTGCTTTTTATATCCCCTTCTCCTTATTTTTTATCAAGTTGCCAGGCAGTGACATTGCTAGTGGGAGTGACGTGCTTTCTGATGTCATACCCAGTATTCCAAGTTCACCTTGCTTGCTTCCTAAAAAGAAAAACAAGCACCGGAATTTAGATGAACTTCCTTGGAGTGCAATGACCAATGATGAGCAGGTAATTAAAAGCATGTATGGCGAATATGTGAAGCCTATTAAAAGTCACTGAGTAAGTGTGGATTGCTTAGTAAATCTGAATTGGAGCTTTGACTGTTTTGCAAGGAACAAATATAATATTAAATGCTTTGATATTTAAGACACATTACAGAGGTTTTGGCATTGATCTTATTATAATTTTTCATCACATAGGTGGAATATATTGAGTATCTGAGTCGTAAAGTCAGTACTGAGATGGGTCTTCGGGAGCAACTTGACATTATTAAAATAATTGATCCTTCTGCCCAAATCTCCCCTACAGACAGTGAGTTTATTATTGAACTTAACTGTCTCACAGATGAGAAACTGAAGCAGGTATGTAAAGAAAGTACAGATTATTCAGCTATTAAAAATGCCATTGTTTTATAACATGTATACTTGCATAATTGTATGTACATACATAGATCATTAAGGTCAAAATCACTGTTGTGAAATGTACTGTTAGAAAAAATGATGGTCATATTTGAAAACATATGCTTTTAAGAGGTTTTATGTACATCTTACCTTGCAGTACCTTTTTGGGACCATGCTGCTTTTAGTTGTATAGGCTTTGAAACTTAAATTTCACTAAATGAGGGGTGGCTACAATAAGGGAAAGATTTATTCTAACTCACCTTACAAAAGACTGGATGACAGAATGAAAATGCTGATTATTGAGAGATGTCCTTGAATAAACATCTGAGCTGAAGGATTTGAGTGATCTTAGGGAGTAATTGAGCCTGGCTAGGGTAAAATGTAATTAATTTTTCCTTCTGTTATTCTGACATACACATTTCTAATAATCTTCTAAAAACAATCCTTACCACTCTCTTTTTCTCTGGTATATAATATATGAATATTTATGTTCTACTTTAAAAAATGGTATTTATCATTTATAAAACATTTTTCTCTTTTCAGTATTTCTATCAATAGACATACTATATTTTTCTATATTCCAGCCCATTTTTCATCTATATGGTAAATATTGGATTGGATTTGAAGATAGGTACCGACAATCCCTAGCTAAGATTTATGAAATACCCTAATGTTAGATATAATTGTCAACTTACTTAAATCATCTTAAGTAGAGACCTTTACAAAATGGCCTCATTTTGTCTGTTTTATTTTATTGTTAGTTTCTGTTTCTGAGTGTTGTTACCCTATAATCCTAAATTCTGGGGGCTAGTAGCCTTCCATTTACTGAGTATATTTTGTATGTGCTTTTAAAATCTAGCTCCATAATATGTATTCTAGAATGTTGAACATTGTCAGATTTCTTTTGTCCTTATACCTATGCACATCTGTAGCACTTTTGACAGTCTTAAGTACAATATTCATCTTTTCTCCACGATTTTGAGGATAGAGCATCAAGGAACACACTAACCAGTTTTTGTTTGGGTGTCCCAAGGTCAGAAACTATATCAAGGAGCATGGCCCTCGCCAGCGGCCTGCCAGAGAGGCCTGGAAGAGAAATAACTTTAGTTGTGCGAGCACCAGTGGAGTGAGTGGTGCCAGTGCCAGTGCCAGCAGTAGCAGCGCCAGCATGGTCAGTTCTGCCAGCAGCAGTGGGTCCAGTGTTGGAAACTCGGCTTCAAACTCCAGTGCCAACATGAGTCGAGCACACAGTGACAGCAACCTTTCTGCAAGTGCAGCGGAGCGGATTCGGGATTCAAAAGTAAAATGTCTAATCTGTACAAACCTCTATGAGTCAATTAACATTGGCACTCCTTCGTGTAAAGTTCTTCAGAATGAAACTTACCCTGATGTCTAGGTGACTGTGGGTTTTGGTTTGAAGTGAACAAGCAGGGTGCTGTGCTGTTGATTGAAGCCCTTTAGGCTGAGTGCTTTGGAATGCTGTTTTAACCCACAGCTATTTCATTCAATTTTATCTGATTTTTGTGTCCATTTTAAGTAAGATAAATTGATGGAAACAATGAGTGACTCACAAGGTTGCGATAGTGACTGCAACTCATTACTGAGCGGATCTCACTATCTTGCTGTTTAATAGCTCTTAAGACTATTCTGTCTGTTGTGTGTTAAATGTTTTCTTAATGTTTTAGTCTTGACTGTTTCTTCTTAGCCCTTTTAAAAATGTAAGAATGCTTTCCTTAATTTCTGTCTCTTTTCATAGTTGAACAAATTCTGTATAATATTATTGGGCATATAAAAATAGGAGGTATAAGTATACGTATGATTCTGTGATACTTAGCAGAGGAATTCAGTTCCTTGCAGTGGTGACAGTGTGGAGCCAACTTAAGGGTGATAAAGGTATCTTTATAACTCTTTGGAAAGCCACTGGTGACTAGGAGATACAGAAAGATTCCTTTTCTGGCTTTTACTGAAGTAGCAGAAACAGCCAGGTTTGTTTATTGCTAAGGGATTCCTCTGGATATGTGGTCATTCCTTCCTTTTTGACATCAGTTCACCAGCAATGAGGAATAGAGCACCCACTGGTTTTCTAATGGGATTTTAAGATGGTATTTGCCTAATATGAAAAAAGACATGGTTCTTTCCTGGCTATAAAAGTGCTTATGTTTTTGGATGAAAGGCACCTTAAAAGCATATGCAGTAGAGATTTTGGAAATTTCTCTGCATTTGTGTTCAGTAGTGTTCACTATGTTTTCACTCTGCACTGATACCAATGTACCTCAGTTTGATTTCTAAGTCTTTGAAATGATTAGTTAGCTATAACTAGTCAAAATGATCAAGTTTTGGGAAAGCTGGGATGGCTCAGTGGGTTAAGCACTCACTTTGAAGCCCGGAGGACCGAGGATCAAATCCCAGCTCTGGCCCAGGCGGACCCACATGCTGAACTGGGGTGTGCTTCCCGAATGCGGTGAGGCCCCCAGTTCAGTTCAAAAACAAAACAAAAAACAAATAAACAAAAAACGATCAAGTTCAACTCTTATCAGAAGATTCACTGGTCAAATACCATAAAAATAGAATTTTGAAGAATAATTTTCAAGTGTAAGCCAGTGCCTCATTTATTGGAACTAGGATAACATTGCAGAGGAACTTGAACATCTCTAAATATTCTGAAAATAAAGATTTGATCCATAAAATACTTTGGGGTGGATATGCCAGCACTAACCCTTAACTGATTTAGAAATTTTTATTTTGGCAGAAGCGATCCAAGCAGCGCAAGTTGCAGCAGAAGGCCTTACGCAAGAGGCAGCTGAAGGAGCAGAGGCAGGCTCGGAAGGAGCGGCTCAGTGGGCTCTTCCTGAATGAAGAAGTGCTGTCCTTAAAAGTGACCGAGGAAGACCATGAAGCAGACGTAGATGTTTTGATGTAATAGGGTGAAGTTATCAGCATTCTTTCAAAGCATTAAACCATTCTATACTTATTTGTTTACATGCATCTTGACCAAATTTTTGGTTAGGGCTGTGCTAATGTACCATTAATAATTTAGGCTAGTGGTTCTTAGCAAGTGGTCCCAGGACCAACAGCTTCAGATTACCTGAGTTGTTGTTAGAAGTGCATACTGTGTGACCTTATGCAGGCCTAGCAAACCCTGGGGTTAGGGGGTTGTGTCCCAGCGTTGTGTTTTAATAAGCCCCAGGTTATTCTGCCAGTGTGCTCCAGTTTTAAGAACCACTGATTTAACTAAGTGTTTTGACTATTAAACTGTAGGGTGGTTAAGTAGGCTTTTTCGAAGACTAGTGTACTTTCACAGTTTAGAAGATTTCATGGTACTGCTGACAAATAGATTATGCTGTCAATATATGTACATGTGTAGAAGTCATAATTCAGTTTCTTTAATGTTAGTTTCTTTCATTACTTTTTCTAAAGGGCCATAGCATAATTCTCAGTTCCTAGTGGAAATCTGTTTTTGGGGTTGTAGGGTAGGGTGTGGATTGTTGTTTATAATAGTGCCTTCATTAGGTTTAGTTCTGTTTTTGTTGATTATTAACTCAAAGGTATAAAAACAGGCCCTAATATTTTTGCTGTTAGGTTTTTTTGTTTGTTTGTTCTTTAGTTTATGTAAATTCAGAATCCTTCCTGTAAGTGATGACTACTGAAGAAATGTTAATAGCTGAATTTTAGACTTAGTGTTATGTTGATTAATATTCAAGTGAGAAAGCAATTTAGCAAAACAACCAATTCTTTTCTACTGCTTTCTGAAGTTTTAGGCTGTGAAACTATCTCAAAGGCAGAAAATATCTCTGAAGTCCTTTCTGTAGGGCATTTATTTTTCCCAGCACAGCTCTTAACTCTTTAAATACTTGGTTTAACAGTTTCTGGCATATGAACAAGTTAATGTTTAAAATTAACTATAGAAAACCCGTACAGTTCTGCTAAACTTCTCTATAAATTGTTAAAATACAGAGAGTAGTGAGATAATAGAAAAATAGCCTTAGGTTGTTGGCTGCTAATAGAACTAATTTTAAATATGAAACATGGAGTTTCTTTAAATGTTTTCATGGAGAGTTTGTTATGAACATTAGAAGTAGTGTGATTCCTTTTCTTCTACCACATGTCTTTAAATCTCACATGTATTAAAGAGGGTAGAAGCTGATACTACTGACAATCAAACTTTTTTTTCATAATTTCCATTTTATTGTGGATAATTTGAGAGGTAATCCTGATACTGTAGGAGTTGTAATCCATATTTGTTAAAACTGGAGTCAGAGGTTGATGGAGCTTTCTACTTTTTTTTAAAAATGTTAATCATATGAAGTAACTTGTTAAGATAAAGACTAATGACTTAAAATCTTTATTTAAAATTCTTAATCTAAATGTAAAGGCTTAACCTTTGCTTGCAATCATATGTTAGGAAAATTTGATTTCATTTTGGTTCCTTGAAGTTTAAAGAATTGAAACTGAGGATAAACATTGATATATTGCAGCTTTGCTGAGATCTGTGGTCTGGTTGTAACATTTTCAACACTACTAGATTCATAGTTTAAAATTTTACTAAAGGTATCTATGTAAATATGGTTATCAGTTGAAGTAGTCCTTCTAACTCCTCTTATCCTCTCTTTGGTGCGCCTAATCAGCTTAGCAGGCCCAAAGAGAGCTGGGGGATGGACCCCAGAAAACTGAGGAAGGTGGAAAGTGTCATCCTCATTGTGCTTTCCCTTTCAAATATAGGAAGGGTGAATGGAGAGAAGTGCAAATACAGCTTCACTCTCTGCTGTTAGCAAAAGCAAAATTCCAGAGAATAACTGTTCTCTTTACCTAATCTTTAAGGAAAACAGGCCCCTTTTGGAGACCATAGAACAGCATTTATCTGTTAAATACTTAGAAACAATTTACTTGACAGTGATCATTAAGGGAAATCCTAAACAGGGTTGTGATGTAATAAAGACCAATTTCTTTACTGCCCCAACAATCACATAGTATTATTACCTTAGATTTAACTGAGGTTACTATTAAACAAGTTTACCAAAGCACCACAAAGCCAATTTTAAAAGTTTATAAAGGTTTGAGAGTTTATAGTAAAGTGTGCCATGAAATCTGAGCGAGCTGTCTATGTACTATAAATTAGAGATAGTCCATAAAGTTGGTTGGAGGAAGTTGAAATACTTCCTCTGATTAAAAGAAGGAAAGTAAAACAACTTCAGTTTGCTTATGATTGAAAAGGGAGATTGCAAAGTCTTTCTCCATCCCCCTCCCCCAAAAAACTCCAGCAGAAAAAGACAAAGTTTTCTCGTCTTTGTTAATGTGCTATACTTTTGCTTTGTTTTAATGCCTCATATAGATAATTGAAGTTTGAATTATTTCTTCCTTAGAATAAGTAATAACTTATCCAGTCTGGTATATCTTTGAGTTCAACTTAGAACAAACCCTACTCAGTATTAACCAGTTAATAAAAATGTGAGACTTATTTGCTCCAGTGTCAGTTCTCATCTATAGAGAATTGACATTGAACCAAAACAGTTTCCCCCTTTAAAAATAAGTCATATTAACTGAGAGCATGATAAAGTCACCTCAGAATTATTCAGAAGCATTTTATTGGAGGTCTTATATGTATGTCAGTTATATATTAAAACTGCAAAAAAAGAGATATTGAAGTCTGTCAGTCCCTGCCACAGCGTTTTAAAGTATGAATCTTAACAAAGTGGCATATCTTTTTCTACAGTTTTGCAGTGGAATTAAAGTAAGGCAATATGTATAATGTGTAGTGAGCTTAAAGGGCTAGTTCATTCTGTCCCAACAAGAACTTAGAGTAAAATAACACCTTTTTTTTTGTTTTTGTTTTTTGTTTTTTTGTGAGACTTGTCTTTCTCTTTTTTTAGGTTGTGGCAGTATTGTCTATTTCCTTAGTCCTTTAGGTTAACTAAATGTTTCTGAATTAATCCCTGAAACTGACTTGTAATTTAATGACTTTACAAATTGGGTGGACATCTCGTTTAGTTTTTAAAAGTGCTAAATCTCATGAAGGAAAACTTCCAAGAAATTACTGTGTAAAGGTATCCAGATTTTGATGTTTAAACAATTGTGAAATTTAACAAATATCTTCATATTTATGCCAAAAATATTAGTACACAACAAATACAGAAATCTCAGTTCCAAATTTTCTAGCAGAGATTTTTTTTTGGGGGGTGGGGTGTGTGTCTTACTCTATATAGCCTTGTGTGCCTTAAAGGTGAACTCTGTATTTTTTGTTAATATCAGGCTTTTCCAAGTTTTCTGAGTTTTCCAAATTCAGAAATAATCTAAATGTTGTATAATTCATGTTATAAAAAGCCCATACTGTTGGATATCAGTTAGCAAAGCCATTAAATTGAACCAATCAATGGTAATAGAATATGTAAGAAAATAAAAACCTTCAGATCTTAAATTTACTTGTAAAACTTTGTTTTGACCCAGCTAGTCACTGAAGAACATTGAAAATTATCTAAAATATATCTTAAAGTACTCTATTTTTTCCCCTATAAAAGGTCATATGCCAGATAATTTTTTAAAACCAGGTAACTTAGTATCTGGAAAGATAATTTCCAAGAACAGAGATTACATAGAAAGTTGATTCTCTTGTTAACTTTAAGGATTTTTTTTCATTCATTGGTGTAATAATCAGAACACTACTCTCCCTTTTAACAAATTATAATTTAGTACTCCTGTCTTCAAGAAAAACGTTTGCTTGGAATTGGGAGGGGGTCACTTAAAAGTCAGTTTATAGTTTCAGATGGTTGACAGGAAAATTCCCAGTTGCATTCAAATAATATTGATAGTATTGACGGTGAGCATACTGACATCCAACATGTCTAAATTTAAAGGTAAATTTACCAGTAATCTTTTAATAGGACTATTGGTTAGAAAATAAGTTTTTGTGTATATGCGTACTGTGTTGACTTTGGATTTGTTTTAGGTCTGACAGAGTAAGGTAAATTTTGTGTTTACAGTGAATGATACTATGCTAAGTGGGTAAGAAGCACCTGAGAGGCTGAGAGGTATTTTAGATGTATGCATCTGTCAGCATAGTATCTGGAACATAGCTCCTTAGTTCTTATTTCTTTGGAAGATAATTGACTTACTGCAAAAGGCTTAGAAGAAACTGAAATTTTCTCAAATTAACTGACTATTAAGAGTAAGGAAATTGCATGGTATCGCTGAAGATCTGAGTTGATTCACTAAAACTTTATTTTCATATTTTTTTCTAATATTAAAATTGTTTTAAGCCCCCTTCACAATTATATTTAAAAAGTTATTATTTAAGGTTATTAATATTTTAACCTAGATCACATTATGGTATATATTAATGTTTACTTTGATATTCTTATTGAACTCAGAAAAACTGGTTTGGTCTTCTCGGGTATCAATACATAGTACTTTTTCTTTATTAAGTTTCTATATTACATTTTTGTGGTCAGTGCAACCTATGGAAATATGTGTTCTTTTTTGTGATAAGGGGTGGGAGTGGAAAAGAGGAGTATTGCTCTAATTATACATATACATTTTGACTATATAAAGGTAGTTGTAGACTTAATATGTATAAATGACAAGTTAACATTGACCTATTCTGAGTCCTTCTGAAGAACAGTGGCCTGACGCCCTGTCTTGTTTTGTGAAGCTGCTTGCTCTATAATGGTAGCTGACCAATTAGATTTAAGTTCATATTTTGGGGGTAGGTTATTCAGCTCAGGTTTTTAGGAATGGAGCAGACCATGTCTGTTCCTGTAGTGGATCATTCATTTCCTTTTTAAGTATTCTAATTTAGATATGTGTTATCCATTCCGAGTCTTTGTGTTGGGAATTTGATAAGTGTTGTCAAAGACTATTAAAGATAACACAAATATATGTAAAACATTTTACAGATTGTTAAACCCCCCCCCCTTTTTTAATTTCAAAGGTTAGTTTTCTTGCATCAATATCATAACCAAAGCAAGTAGGAAGTTGACTCATTGGGAGAATTTTCAAGTAGTCTTACTTAAATACTGTAATTTATCAGATTGTTAACCAGGATTTTTTCCCTGTATTTCTGCTAAATGTATTATTATATTAATGCACTTTTGACTATATAACTGTCTTCTGTACATTCTGTATTTACAACAGTATATATAAAAGCAGTTTTTCCTGAACTTGTGAGGGAAAAACAATAGCTGTAACACAAGTCATTTCTATTTTGAGTTCCTTCTTGTACTTGAAAGTAGTAGTTAAGTAGATAAATCTAAATGAGTACGTATGGTTGTAATTAAAACTGGCAATGTGGCAGAGCTGTCTTTTGAAACTGAATGTCGGAATGAAAAGAGTTGTTTTGCTTATTAAGAACTGCAATATGTTCATTGGTTTTGATGTACCATGAGTTTTTACAAACCTCATTGCTGCTTACTACTTTATACTGCTGAATCCACTCCCTTTTATGTTCCATCCCAGAACATTTATCAACAGAGAAGAATTGCTATCTTTTCTTTTGCTTACAGTTTGATTAAGACTCTATAAATTTTTGTTTTGCCTAATTTCCCAAAAGTTATTCGCAATTCATTTTTTTCTGGAGACATCAGATTTCTAGAGATTAGCATTCATAGTGTGTGAAAATTAGGTCTAATTTTTGTTTTAAAAATAGGGTCTGTTTTCCTTTTATATTGATCTAAGGAATCTTTTAAAGTTATAGTTATATAAAAGAAATGTCTGAGCCGTTTTATGTATAGATTAGCAATTTAGCTCTTCAGCAGCAACTTTATCTCTTCCCACTAGAGGGAGGTCTATGGTTGCTCGTTCCTTCAGAAAATGTCTGACCAGCTTTTCTTTCGTTTTTAATTTCAGAGGTTAGAATAAGGTGA
>PVKE010034632.1:6773-17399 GCA_004027555.1 Craseonycteris thonglongyai
TTCAGTGCATAGTTATTTCTATTTTACTTTTTGACAGATAGAGAGAGAGACAGAGACAGAGACAGTTAGAGAACCAAACTGTGGGAACTCCCCAGTTCAGTATGTGGGTCCTGCCTGGGCCGGAGCCGGGATTCGATCCTCGGTCCTCATGGCCTCAAAGCGAGCGCTCAACCCGCTGAGCCGTCCCGGCTTTCCCCCAGAAGCAATAATTTTGACATTTGACTGAATGAACAGAGCTATAACACCTTCATCTTTACAGGGATAATGTCTTCTCTTCTTCTATAGGGCTGTTTCTATATTTCTTTTGGACATGGAGTTTACCTTGTAAGCTCCAGCCATAGCTTTTAGATCAAGGAAAAGGCAAATCTAAAATCTAAATGGAATCATTGCTAGGAGTCACTGAGTAGTGCTTTACTTTACATAAGTAGAGGTCACATTCCTACTGATGTGTTATTAAGTCCAGAAGAAAGTAAAGGAGGAAACCAGTTTCTCATAACCAACCCATATGCAAGTATATAACATATTTAAAATAGTCAACAATATAGTTTTCTCAATTGCCACTACAGATAATCATATTGATGAGTTCATAGTGCAAGTATTCCTAAAAATCTGACTTTTAGAGATAAGAACATATGTTAAGTTATGAGAAAGTAGAAATAAAAGCCAAAGATCAGGCAATTCTGCTTTTGTTTTCCTCAGGTGATCAGTGTTCACTGGGATATTAGATAATCCAGGAAAGTAAAATCTTAAAGTCACTGTTTTGTTCACAAAGTTGTCTTTCATGTATTGCATTGTGCATAATGACCAGGTGAAAACGGGTCTGGTTACTTCCAAACAAATGCCATTAGAGATATTTGTGGACATTTCCTGTGCTCTAAGAGTTATATTTTAATGAAACATAGACGTGTCATTTTTTAAAATATTCTTGGAAAAATATTTCTGTGGAACATTAGAAGAAAGACTTTAATTGAAAAGTAATTCCAGAAATAAAAGCCTTTACCAACATTCTCTAAGGGTGCATATTTTGTATTCCTTCCCTTTCCACTAACATTTATCAATCTCACATTGCTGTGAAACTTGTTTTTTAGAATGACCTTGTTGTTATAGTCCTTCAGGCTTTTTGTTATTCAGAGAAAAAGCCTTGTTAGAATACCTCACAGTATCTTACTTGCTTCCTTATATTTTCCACTTGTAATAGGTTGACCAGATGTGCAGTCTTAAGCAGGACAGAAAACAATGGTATTGTTCCATTTCAAACAGTACGTATGGTCAACCTAGTCCCATTGGGTCAAATTCAAGGTGTCAGTAATCTGCCCATAGTTACCATTTGAAACAGGACAGCACCATTGTTTCTGTCTCATTTGAAATGGTACATCTGGTCAGCCTAATTTGTTAGTATCTCTTCAAAGTATTATGGTAATCTACAAAAACTTCTGGCTACATATTTACGAAAATAGCCTGAGGGTGACCATACTACAAGTTGATTTGTGTGTGTGTGTTTGTGTGTGTGTGTGTGTGTGTGTGTGTGTGTGTGTGTACCCTTTCTAGTTTCTGATGGAGAACACACAAGTCCGGAGATGGAACTCACCATTCACTTAGTTCCCACTAATGGGCACCCACCCGCGTTCCAGGTCACAACTGCACTGCTTGAAGTCAGCCCCGGAGGCAGCTCTTCCATAGGTGAGAACTGGGAGCCTGAAAGAAAAATGACTTTGGAAAAAGAGTCATATTTCAGCAATAACCCCTATTCAAACTGTTTTTTTTTTTAAGTTACATTTACATAAGGTTCAAGTAACAGTTGTATAATACATCATATGTATTTTGCATTGTGTGTTCACCACCCAAAGTTTAGTATCTTTCTCTCAATGTATTTGACCCCATTACTCTCTTTATCCTTAAACCTCTTGATAGTTACCAAAAAGTAGTGACCTGCTCTTCCAGAAGTTGCATCCATTCTCATTTATATCCTTCCCTGTGCCCATTTCCATGAAAAGTAGAAGCAGCACAGAGATAAGGAAATAAATCCTTCAATCAATGCTTGGTGATGGACTACAACTCAGAATTTATTTTCCAGCTTCCAGGAGATTGACTTGGTGCCATCACTAAAATATAAAGTAACAGCAGAAAGAATAGACGAGAGTGGTTTCAATTATTTCTCTTGTCTTCTAATTAGAAAATAAAGAATAACTGGAGTAATAACAGATCACAATAACCTTCAGAAGTTGTGGAGTTACGGTAGTGTTGACTCAGTTACTTAGTATGTGATTTTAGTTACCGTGAATATACTTACTCTTTAAAAGTGTATTCCTTTTTTTTTAAGATTTATTTTATTTTATTTTTTTGAGAAAAGGTGAAAGAGACAGAGAAGTGGGGAGGACCCAGAGTGGTCTTCATAGTTGTACTTCATTAGTTATGACATAGTTTCATTACACACAGGTGGATGTGGGGCTACGTGGGGCTGGACCTGAACTGGGGCCTCCTACATGGGAAATGAGAACCTTTTCCACTATCTGGTGGTTACCAGTTGTGCCACAGTTCAGCATGTGACAGGCCAGGGCTAGGATTCTATCCCTGGACCACATGGTTGCAAGGCAAGCTCTCAACCTGTTAAGCTATTCTGGCATCCCTAGAAGTTTATTCTTTCACCAAAAACATCTTAAGAACAAACAATAATACCATGATTTTTAAGTGTGCTCTGTAGATTTTTATACAATTTCTACATGTGGGCATTGGCCTAAAATTAATTATATCCAACTTAATTATAAACAAGCCATATACTTAAAGACAACTGTCACTTTTACCCTACTTCTTCTCCTTCCAGTGATGGCTTAAGCCATTGATAAAATAACTTGGCAATTCTGTTGATTCAGAGAAAGAAGAAGGGGGAAAAAAACAATGGAAAACAGAGACAGTTTCTGGGAGTATTTTCTGGAAGAAAACCTATCCCAGCCAGTTAGCACTGACCTTTTTCTGGACTTCCACACCCTCAATTGTATGGGGGGCGTGGGAGGGGGGAATGGTATTTTGAATTCAGTGCTATCTACTTATAAGTTAACTTTCGGAAGAATCAACTTGTATTTTGGAATTGACTATATCATCACTTTTCACTCTTCTGAGGTTGATTATAGTGAAACAGTGACTTTCTTATAACTGTCAGATTACCTACATCATGGCTTCCAGCCTGGCTTGTGGCTGTAATGCTTACAGAGTATATAGTTTTTAATGTACGTATCTTCTCACTATGCTTTATTTTCCTGACTATAGGACTTCAGTTGGCAGGAAGAGGTATTGAGACAGCACCGAAAGAACTCTTCTTTGAGCTTCGGAAAGTTCCAGAGCATGGCACGCTCCTTAAGCGCACAGCTGAATTCCAAGAGCCCATGGCCACAGGTAGCTGCTCACTCTGTCACAGACCTTCTGGGAGGATATCTTGCTCTACACTTTTATGTATTTCTGACAAGAAGTAAGACAACCTTATGGGGCAAACTATGAGGAGATACTTGGGAAGAAAAGAACCTATAGTATTCAGTCCCTTAACTGCAATTTTTGGGACTTCTTTCTCTGTGCCACCACCCACACCCTATGAAGCTATTTGCTCAAATTGTAGGTGAAATTGGTTGATTTCTGACACTTGGAATAAACACATTTAGAACAACCTCATATGCGTTGTCAACTGCCACTTTCCTGTGGATTGTTAATGGACATTAATTTGTTTTCCTTAATTCCATATGTAAATCTTCACAATATTTACAACACTGTAACTCTCATAGTGCAAACTACATGTATCTTCATCTATAAGAGAAGGAAACATTTTTAAAGTATTAGCTATGTGATATAAACGTGTGGTAATGTGACCAGCTTTCCAATATAATATTTGTTGTACCTACTCCAGTTACAAAAAATAACACATATTGATGTTTTAAAAGTACAGAGAAGCACAAAGAACCCCACTGAATCTAATTTTTAATAGTCAACCCTTACGTATCAAAGTAAATAGCCCTTTCAAAGTAGCACCTTGAGATGCTATGTGCTTGTTCTGACAATCTGTACTTTCTCAAAACCTTTATATAATTCCTAATAGGCATGTAATAATGTGTTCTTGTGAATATCCCTGCAGAGGGAGAGGGCAAATCTTTAACCCTGAAAATAGATCAAATTAGTATGAACAACCAGTAGTTTTTTAGAAGTCATACAAGCAAATTTTTCAAAATTTACTGAGCAAAAGGAAGATCATTAGATTTCTAGTATCCTAAAGGAACTACTCTAGTAGCAAAGCAATCGTAGCCGATTTTCTTTAACACTATATTTAATCTATATTTGTGTAATTAATATGAGATCTAGAGATGTTTGTAAACTATTCTTTTTAATATATTACAATAAACTTAAAAGTTTTATTACTTTTTTTAGCTACAGTACCACTAGCACCAGTAAATCAGTTAACACAATGTTGAAAGAGAAGGCTTCAAAAATTAATAAAGAGAATGAATAAATTATTTATTTTAATTATATAACACCATTTATGAGAGTCAATAATATATCAGTAAATACAGTTGAATATAACATCCAAAAAACAGTACCTCAGCTGTGCTCTGTGGAATTGTTGGGACCTATGATACTACGATAAGTGGCATTTCTCATAAAAAGGACCCCACGACCAAACAATTTTGAGAAGCTTTAATGTTGTATATTAAAAATTCTAAAATTCTTATAAATTTTGGAGTTTGCATTTAAGTTTTTTAAAGTTTTATTTTTATTGTTTTTGACAGAGAGAGACAGAAATAAAGAGTGACAGAGAGAAGGGGGAGGGCCCAGAGCAATCTCCATAGTTGTATGTCATTAGTTTTCAACATGGTTTCATTCCAAACAGGTGGGCAGGGGCCACACAGGGCAGGAACAGGGCTGGGGGCCTCCCTCATGAGAAGCACACCCCAGTTCAGCCTATGGGTTCACACAGATCAGGGCCAGGACTCGATCCTAGGACCCCAGGGGCTGCAAAGCAAGCGTTTAACCCGCTGAGCCATCCCGGCTTCCCCTAATTTTAAATTATTCAAACCTGTTTTTCCCAACCTTATAGGACCTTGAAACTTTTTTCACACAATACCTATCAAATCTATCAGGAATTAGCACTCTATAACAGTTTGAGTTTCTAACTTCAAGTATATTTTTCAACTTTTAGATGTTTTTAAATTTAGAAAAATCTTATACTTACAATTAAAACAAAGACCTCTTACAGGTTCATCAAGCATAATTTGTTAACTTTCTCTAAAAATTTTTAGTATCAAGATTAGATTCTAGAAGTTTTATTATAAAGGCTTGTCCTTTATTCCTTGGAACTAAGAGTAATGGCTAGATCTTACAGAGGCACATTTTGACTCAATATGATTAAGAGCTTAAAAAAAATAGAGCTGTGTACATGGAATGAACAACCTTATAAAACATTGAGCCCACACCATGAGAAGTGTTGAAGGACAAGCTAAATGACCCTTTTTTTCAAGGGTCATGTAAAGAGAATCCTGTATTCGGTGGTGGTTGGATTTACTAGCTTACATCTCCCAGAGTCTATGATCCTATATATACTTTCAAATCCTGAGATCAAAGGTGTATATAAATGAAAAGCGCCATTCCCTGAAGTAATTGGTTTTGTAATTTGTTTTATTCTTCAAAGGTGACACTTTCACATACGAGGATATTGAGAAAAATGCTCTGCAGTATCTCCATGATGGCTCCTCCGCCCGGGAAGACAGCATGGAGATCTCAGTCACAGATGGCAGCTCAGCGACAACAGTGGAAGTGAGAGTGGAGGTGTTACTGTCAGAGGACCAAGGGCCTCAGCTGGCTGCTGGAGCCTCTCTGAGCATGACCGTGGCTAGCAAAAGCACAGTCGTAATCACAAGGTCACACCTTGCGTATGTTGTAAGTGCTTACACTTGTCCTCTTGTTCTGCACCGCACCCTGTGACTGGGCTGACGAGAAAGCAATGTCATGGCTTTTGGGGCAGCGGGTATATCCATAGAAATAATTTTTTTTTCAATTTCCCTATAGTACTCTTCGGAGTAGTGACACTCTTTATTCCAGCTGCTCTCAGTTTCATGAACAGACAGGTGTATGAGCAAACCTTGAAAACATAATGGGTGTGTGTAGGGATGGGGGATTGTCAACTGAAACAGTGCCAATGTCAGAAAAGCCCAACTTACCATATTTTAAGTTCCATCTATAATATTTCAAATATGAATTTTGGGGAAAGAACCTTTTAGAAGAAATTACCTAGTCAGCGACTAATAGGTAATAGTATTTCATGGACCACTTTTCTGACAGAAAGCCCACTTTTCACCAACTTTTGTCTCAGATCCAGTTGTGGACAGAATCCTGGCACACTCCCTTGGCAGTGCCTCTCTGCCACATCTTCTAGGCAGGATTTCTGCCTCATCCTCCATTCTGTGTCGCAAGAGAAGTAGGAGGTTAGGAGACCCATGGTAAATTCGGGAACTCTAGGTTTGTTTGTTTTTTTCATCCAGCCTTAATTTGATAAGTGATCCTGGTTAATTAAACTCATCTTCCTTCTTTGATTTTACCTCTGGAGCTGAGGAATATGAGGATAATTAATTTTATTTTTCAATTATGTATATTGTAAACAGATATGAACTCTCTGTGTAAACATAATAATGAATAGGGTTGACAAATGCCTTGAAAATAGGAATGGTTATCTGAATAGTAATCATTCTTAGGACTGAATTTTTCCTGCACTAATTCTTAAAATTTCATCGTTGCTTATTTAAAAAACAAAACAAAAACCATTATATAGTTTCAAATAATCTGTTTCTAGACTGAAGAATCTGGCTATAAAATCTATTCTGAATAGCAGCATGAAAGATAAAGCATCAGCCTGGGAACAATTGCTTCAATTGCTTTTGCACAGATTTTCCCTTCAAATTGTCTTTTCTTAAATTATGGGAAACTGCATTTCACCCTGATTCTTCTCGTGGGTCTAGTATAGTTGCAGAATAACTTTGATTTTGTTTGTTTGTTTTTTAATTGATGGGTAATTTCTGTCATAGGTTACAGTCTTTTGAATCTTATAAAACTCATGAATTCATGAGACTGTATGAATACAGATTTAGTCAATAGATCATCAAGGCTTGAAAAATGTTTGACAGACCAAAATTGCACTCTAAGAGCAGTTCCTGCCCATTAACTGAATATTAGAAGCTGCATGTCAAAATGCAAGCCCATCGGCAACTGAACATGTATTTTCAGAAATTGATTGAATGTGAATTTACCCACTTGAGCAGAAAGACTCCAAAAGAACTAGTCTAACCTGCTGAAAGCATAACATACTTTAAAGCAATCTTGTCTAACCTGAGGCCCAACGGCCACATGTGGCCCAGGACAGCTTTGAATGTGGCCCAACACAAATTCTTAAAAGATTGAAATTTTTTTTTAAGCTCATCAACTATTGTTAGTATTAGTATGTTTTATGTGCTGCCCAACACAACAATTCTTCTTCCAAAGTAGCCCAGGGAAGCCAAAAGGTTGGATAGCATTGTTTTAAAGACTTAGAGCTAAGTTATATAACAACTTTCTCTGAGGGCTGTAGAAGAATTTTGTAGTTAGTATGATAGGGAAAAAGTTTTTCACATATACATAATTATTGAGTTTGCAGTGAGTTTTCAGAAAATCCATCTGAAATCCTGGTCATAAATGAAGCAGAATACAAAGGGTTGGGAGCAGGTGAGCCTATTCTTAGGGTACCATCAACTTCAAGAGGGTGACATGATGTCGAGAGAAACAAAAGGCAGAAATGGGATTCTGTATGATTTTCTTAATGGTATTTTCCTAAACACAGTTTACCAGGCACTGCAAGTAAACGAGTAGGGAAGGCAGGATGGTATGGGTTTTATAGTTAGAACAAATAGGTTTTAATCTAAATTCAACACTTGTTAGTATAGTAACACTTGACAAGTTACTTAACTCTCTAGGGCTCAGTTTTCTTATCTATAATATGGGGAGAATGGCATAAGATTACTCTTCAAAAGCTAATAGCATTTATGTGCACTAGTCAAAAATAGAATGATTCAAAATATTGATACCATCTATAATAAGATTACATAACACATTTAGAATAAATGTAACAAAAGATGTGTAACTTCTAAGAAAAATTAATGCTATAATCGACTATAAAGAAAATCCAAAAGAATCTCTGGACAAAGTATTAGAATTAAAAGGAAGAGGCCAAGAGGCCAAATAGAAAATCAGCAAAACAATAGTGTTGGTATGAGTAAGCAAAAACAAAAGCTAGTAAATGTAACTAAAAAAGATGACACCACTTATATTAATAATAGCAATACAAAATTCATGTTCATTAAACTAAATCTAACCCAAAAGCCAGGCAATCCTCCTGCAGGGTAAATTATAACACTTAACTGACATTTTAAAAAACACTAAATAAATTATGCATTTGCCACAGTCATGAATAAAAAGATTTAGTATCAAAAATATATCAATTCTCTCACAAAGTGATCTTTCCATTCAACTGAGATCCGGTCAAAAACCCGATGGCCTTTTTATGGTTCTTGATAAGCTGATTCTACAATATATAAGCAAGAACAAAGGGCATAGATTCTGTAAAAGGAATGATGGGAGGCAGGGGCTTGCCCTATTAGATATCAAGATTTAAAATAAAGCTGCACTATTTAAAGCAGTGTGGCACAAGAATATATCAGGGAGTCTAGAAACAGATGCAAACATGGCACTATAATATAAAATGGATATAGCAAGCCAGATTCACTGAAACAGGAGGAACTATTTAAAATATGAATCTGAACAAAATGAGTATTCATGTGGAAAAGCAAAAGAACTTTTACCACAACCTCACACCCTACACAGATATTAACAGCAAGCAAATCAAGTACTTAAATATCATAAGAAAAATTTTACAATATAAGTGAATGTATTTGTGATATTGGGAAAGGGAAGAATTTCTTAAACTATAAACAGAAAGTCCTAACTATAAAGAAAAGATTGATAAATTTGACTATATTAAAATGAAATAATGCTCCCCAGAACACACCATAAATACTACCCAAAACAGAAAAGTTCCAAATTGGAAAAAATACATTTGCAACACATATAGCCAAAAATAACAAAGAAAATATAAAGAATATCTACAGATCAAAAAGAAAAAGGTAATTCAATAGAAAAATGAACAAGATGGGGAAGCCAGGATGGTTCAGCAGTTAAACAGTTGCTTTGCAGCTCCGGGGACCAAGGATCAAATCATGGCCCCAGCCCGTGTGGACCCATATGCTGAACTGGGGAGTGCTTCCCATGCAGGAAGCCCCAGTTCAGTTCTCACCCGCTGGTTCAGTCCCTGGCTTGGCTCCTGGCTCAAGGGGGTGTGCCTGTCATGCCAGAGGCCCCTGGCCAGGTTCCTGCCCTGAGCGGCCCCCACCCACCTATGTGGAACAAAACCATGTCAAAAACTGATGACATACAACTATGGAGACTGCTCTGGGCCCTCCCCATTCTCTCTGTCTCTCTCTGTGCCAAAAACAATAAAATAAGTGGCACAAGGATGGTTCAACATACGTAAATCAATTAATATAATCCAGCACATAAACCAAACAAAGGATAAAAACCACATGATTATCTCAATTGATGCAGAAAAAGCATTTGACAAGATACAACACCCATTTATGATAAAAACACTAAATAAAATGGGAATTGAAGGAAAGTACCTCAACATAATAAAGGCCATCTATGACAAACCCTCAGCAAATATTATACTGAATGGGGAAAAGCTGAAGCCTTTTTTCTTAAAATCAGGAACAAGACAGGGATGCCCCGTGTCACCACTGCTGTTCAACATAGTACTAGAAGTTCTAGCCAGAGCAATCAGACAGGAGAAAGGAATAAAAGGTATTAGAATCGGGAGAGAAGAAGTTAAGCTGTCACTCTTTGCAGATGACATGATTCTGTATATAGAAAACTCTAAAGACTCTATCAGGAATCTATTACAAATAATAGACAAATACAGTAAAGTTGCAGGCTACAAAATCAGTGTCCCAAAATCAACTGCATTTTTGTATGCCAACAATGAAACTTCAGAAAGAGAGATGAGAAGATCCATTCCCTTTGCCATTGCAAATAAAAAAATGAAATACCTAGGAATAAATCTAACAAAGAACATGAAGGACTTATACACTGAAAACTATAAGACACTGTTAAAAGAAATTAAAGAGGACACAAAAAAATGGAAAGACATTCCATGTTCATGGATTGGAAGAATCAACATAGTTAAAATGGCCATACTCCCCAAAGCAATATACAGATTCAATGCCATTCCCATCAAAATCCCACAGTCATCCTTTCAAGAAATAGATAAAAAAACCATCCAATTTGTATGGAACCACAAAAGACCACGAATCGCCAAAGCTATCCTAAGAAAAAAGGATAAAGCTGGGGGCATCTCACTGCCTGACTTTTATCTGTACTACAAAGCCTCAGTAATCAAAACAGCTTGGTACTGGCAGAAAAACAGACCCACAGACCAATGGAACAGAATTGAAAACCCAGAAATAAACCCACAAATATATGGACAGATTATTTTTGATAAAGGAGCAAAAAATA